>NW_026709643.1:0-28423 GCF_030620025.1 Pocillopora verrucosa | reverse complement strand
CTGTGTTGGTTCCAAATAAACCCGTGAAGTGGTGAATAAACGGCTGTGAATATATGAAAGTCATATATTTGAATTGCGGATAAATACGTGAATATGTTAGCGATCTTCGCAGTAATGAACACTACTTAAGCAATAGTAAAAAGAAGGCCTTTAACATGCCTTTATGACCATTTTGTCTATGCTACTCTACAGTCACACACGGTAATAATATCCTAGTGCGTTGTCCAGCCAAGCCTCCTGGCTATATACATCCGGGCGCTAAATCGAATCATTACGGTAGCTTCCATATTCTCAAAATGTATGTTGAGATTGAGGACTAAATGCATCAAAGCCGGACACGAAATTCCCAAAAGCCAGCAGATGTAAAAAAAGGGGAGTAGGTAGTAGTGTTATCGTCAGGACTTCAGGCGTCCCATGTAAAACATGGTGTACACATGATAAAAAGTCAAGGAAGTCAAGAAAGGATATGAGTACACGTTAAACTGAAACAAGGTGCCAACATGACAATACATAAAAAAATAATGAATTAAAAGAAAACGAAACCTAACAGTTTTACTTGGCGAGGGCTGAGCGTAGAATACCTCACCCTATTAGCGATTGAAGGATACAAATTACGATCCCATCCTCGCGTCTCGCAACTACCTCCGACATGCGTACCGACAAATTAACGATCTAAGCTAATTAGTGTTACTATATACCAAACAAGTAAATAGCGCTTTTCGCGTCCACTGATTGGCTAATTCGGAGATGAATAGCAAGTACTATTCATCTTCGAGCAAAAAAAGAGTGTTGTTTGCGTTTTTGACAGTCGTTCCGATCAAATCAAAGGTATATCTACAAAAACAAAGTTAACAGCATTTATCCAGAAATATTCAAGACCTTAAAGCCCTTGAAAATGTTTTGAGTGGTCGCGGTTTTAATGTAAGGAGTAGAAAATTTTGATTTAAAAGATGTACTGCCTAAATACAGTTGCGACGTCGGGGAATACTATCAGGCAGAATGTATGGAAAACCTTACAAAATATCTATAGTCCCCAAGTACCATGAAATTATAATTACACTAACTGAACTAAAGCGACGCGCACTTTGATTTTGGGTGATATCTCGTCTTCTCCAATTTGAAAAATAAATTGTGATATCTGAAGCCGGAAATTTTATAAAGAGATCGTGGTCGATGTAATCGATGTAATTAAAAATGTAAGAGCCCAGTGATCGGACAACTTAGTCGTATCTATAAAAAAAAAAAAAAAAAAAAAAAAAATTAATTTCCAAGTAAGAAGATATACTAGAAAATTGAATTAAAGTCACTGAAAAGTCAACAATATCTGTGGAGAGTTTTAAGCGTCACCTGGGAATTCTTTCCTCATTTCTAAATGTGCTGCTTATAAGCTGCTTTTCATGCTGCTACGTTTCACAGGAGTCAAGGACTAAAGGTACGGCCCTGCAAAGACCCGATTTCTATCCTACCAGCAATATCACAGTAAAACTACATTTTTGAAGTCAAAAGCCTTTCAATAAAATCTATGCTTAAAGTCCATGATAATTGTTTACGACTGAGTTCGAAGATCGCTTCCTTAAAAGTTATAAATGATGCTCAGACTGCTTTTCCACACTGTCATCTGCCGTTTAGTTACGTGTCCTAGCCGCCAGAAGAGGTTTATTTACAAAATAATTTAACTTAGCGTTACTTAATGATTCTTTTCTGAGTTCTGAATGAGCAGCCAATACGCTGCGTCTTGTGAGTAGCACTCTCTGGCTGCTTAAAATCAAGAACAGGACCAATCCTAAATTGTCCTTGATTGCAGCACGTAATTTATGTGAAACATTCTCTTAAGATTTTATCAGACGTTGTTGATCTTGAACTATTTTTGGTAATGATTTGGCTTGGAATTCGCTTAACGTACCTTACCATTTTCGCGGGTCTTAATTTTCGCGATTGACAAGGTCATCAACCAAGTTGAACACTAAACTGCTACATTGATCGACATATACGTTTCGTATGGCGATTTTGTTGTTTCTCTCTCATAACATGAGCATTTTAAATTTTAACCTTATTAAAAATAATAAGTATTGTATAGTAAACTCATTATTTATCCTTTGAGTGAGTGCTGATCAGTGTCATCAAAGGAAAGTAACATGTCGGTTGCTTCTTTTAGCCTTATGTAAGACTGAATTAACTGAGCGGTCTTTTAAGAATTAAACTTTGACCAAGGATGATAAATTACTGAGGGTAGGATCCTTGCAAGTTGACCGTGCGTCTATAGAAATTTCAAAAAAGAAGCATAACAAATATTCGTGCTGCGACTGGATTCAAACTCGTGCTATCGAATAGTGCTTGGTCGCTACTACCGACTGAGAGACAGTAAGAGTCGAGAGCGTGGCAAATTTTAGTGAGCTCGCCATTATCGTAAGGGAATCTGATGAAAATTAATTCAAATAAATTGTACTTGTTCATGCTTACCTGTTATTCAAGCCTGACAATAAATAACGGAGTAATCCTTGAAATAAGTATTGGAATAATGAGTAAAAGCAAGAACGTTAGTCGTAACTTAACATGCGGGTAATGAATGACTAGCTGCAGCTTTTAGAATCGATCACAACCAAGAAGAAACTGGTCTACCCAATGTTGAAGAGAGAATAGACTGTTCTAGTCTGAACTTCTTAACAGCCAAATGTAACATGAACAATGCAATGAAATAAATTAAGTATATAATTAATACTTAGTTTTTTTTTTAATTCGTTGTAATCGTCATGAATGCCCTTACGTCTACCCTAAATTATCTTGGATGAGCTGTGCATATTTTGGGTAGAAACGCGATCGTGAGATCGACGAAGCCAACGTGCTATACGGAAAGAAGTATTTTATCTTTGGAAAATAGTGGGTGAGCGGATCATAGGGAAGGACAAAACATGTAAAGTGCTTTCCAATAGAAGGAAACTTTGTCCTGTTATGCTTTGTGCAAATCAGCAAGGAAAAAATGATGATACTGAGAGAAAATGTAAAACGTTTCAATACTATATGTCATTGTTATTACTAACCTGCCATCGACATCCTTTATCCCATGTGGTTAAAGGGCAATCAGTTAAAAGAACTACCACCAAACATTTTTAATTGACTCGGCTGCAGAAATTGTGGGTAGCACTCTTCGGCTCTATGAATAATGCGGTTATTAACAAGACTGGATAAAATCAGAAACAGGGGCAATTCTAAATCTTTCCTTGATTGCAAACGAAACACTTTCTCAAGTTCGTATCAGATATAACTAATATATAACAATTTTCGATAACGATTTGGCTTGGTATTCGCTGACCTTGCATTGTTTCCGAGCTAAACTGCTGGATTATTTTGACATATGATTATATGAAACATCGATAATGAATGTTTGGTTTTAGCAACTGCTGTTTAAGAAATGATCGCAATCATCGATTCATCACTTATCGGGATTATTACGAACCAACATGATGACCAGCTTCCAGTTAGCTTGTTTACCAATAATTGTAAACTGGTTGATAAATATTTTATCATTATGCAGCATATGAAAGGTAAAATCAATATTTGCGCGTGACCTTGTGGTCTTATCGTTATTATGGCTAATGTTTGGCGCGTTGGACCTGGGATAGAAAGGTGCGGGTTTAAGTTCTTGTTGTGTCTCGCGGAATTGAATGAATCAAACTTTTAAAACACAACAAGGTTTAATCAAACATGGCGGCTTACATTCAACGACAGGCGCACATGGAATGCGTGCGCATAATTGTGACAAAATCGCAGACCATCATGTGCGACATAGCATTCCTCCCCACTTAAATCACATTCTATTAATAACGCACAAGTTCAGTTCAGTTACAGGTTCGGTCTCTCTGGTGGCTTCCGTAGCCGAAGGGGATAACGTCTGCATGGTGGTGTTGCCGGACTGCTAACCATGGTCTCGCTTTGGCTGCTGGGAGGGTTGTCAGGGGTGTTGTCCACATGTGTATCTTTGGTCCATAGTTCCTCCATGCCACTCGTAGTGGGAGCCTGTAATTCTTCATTCTCCACGCTACTTGCTGATTGTGGTGTTGCTGCCAACACCGCTGGGTTTAATCGCAGTGTGTGCTGTTCCTTATTAAATTTTGGAGTCACTGCAGACTCTCTGAGTTGATCAACATGCCGTCGCCATACTGTATTGGGTGCGACCTTGACTTCATATGACAAGGGTCCCGAGTGAGCTGTGATGATCCCCGGAACCCACTTGTTTCCAGCTCTGTAGTTTCGGGCAACCACAGCTTGGCCTAACTCTAGCTTTCTGGCAGGGCTGTGAATTGACCGTAACTCTCTGATCTTGTTGTTTGTCTTCCACTCGCTTCCGTAAGTTAGGCTTCAGTATATCAAGCCTTGTCCTGATGTTTCTCCCCATGAGGAGCACGGCTGGTGTCTCTCCAGTCAATGCATGTGGGGTTGATCTGTAGGCCAGCAAAAAGTTTGCCAGCTTCTAAGAGATAGATTTCTTTTCCGCCAGCGCTGCGTGGAGAGCTTGCTTGAATGTCTGTACAGAACGTTCAGCCATTCCATTTGTGGCTGGGCGGTACAGAGCTGACTTAATGTGCTTAATACCATTACTTCGCATGAATTCTCCGAATTCATCTGCTATGAATTGAGGTCCATTATCGCTTACAAGCTGTTCTGGTGAGCCGTGTGTGGCAAAGAGCTTTCTCAGTTCCTCAATTGTTCTGCTGGCAGTTGTAGTGGTATCACTTCGGGCCATTTAGAATGTGCATCTACAACAATCAGAAACATAGTTCCTAAGAATGGGCAAGCAAAGTCAAAGTGAATGCGTTGAAATGGTCGTACCGGCCACTCCCATGAGTGGAATGGAGCGGTCTTAGGGTTGTTCTGGGTAAGTTGACAGCCAGTGCACTCCTTTGCTACTTCTTCAATTGCTTTGTCCATCCCTGGCCACCACGTGCAGCTCCTGGCCAAGGCCTTCATCTTAACGATTCCAAGGTGGCCTTCATGGAGCTCAGCTAACAGTTGTGCCTGGTGCTTGGGTGGGATTACCACTCGTGAGCCCCACATAAGGCAGCCATCCTGTATGGTGAGCTCATCTTTCTTCCTCTGAAATGGCTCCAGCTCCTTCTCACTAACAGTTGGCCACCCTTGCTTTGTGTTTTCCATCACACGTGTCAAAACCGGATCTCTCTGAGTTGCTTGACGGATCATATCTGCGTTGACTGGCAGCACTTCTATCTAGGATACTTGAAAAATCTCCACTGGGTCAACCACTTCCTTGTCACAGGCTTTCTTTAGAGGTAGGCGTGACAATCCATCCGCGTTTCCATGTTGGGTTGTGTTCTTGTACTCAATACTGTATTCAACCCTGCTAGAAACAACGCATAACGTTGCAAGCGAGCAACTGTCATTGCTGGTATTCCTTTCTTAGGATTAAAAATTGAGGTCAGGGGCTCATGATCTGTCACGAGTGTGAAATGACGACCAAACAGGTAAAGGTGGAATTTCTTGACTCCCCAAACCAAGGCTAGGGCTTCTTTATCAATTTGGGAGTAGTTCCTTTCTGCTTTGGTTAGGGTACGTGATGTGAAGGCTATGGGTCGCTCTGAGCCATCCTCCATGATGTGCGATAAAACTGCCCCAATTCCGACTGGTGAGGAGTCACAGGCTAGTCTCAATGGCCGTCCAGGATCATAATGGGTGAGCACCATATCCAATGTGATCAGCTTCTTTACTGAGTGGAACGCCTTCTTCGCACTCTGTGGTCCACTTCCATCGTTTTCCTTGCTCCAATAGTCCATTAAGGGGATTGAGTGTGGTGGCAAGGTTTGGCAAGAACTTGTGGTAGTAGTTTACCAGGCCTAAGAATGAACGGAGTTGCTGGACATTCTCTGGTCTTGGGGCATTAACAACTGCATGAATTTTCTCTTGAGTCTTGTGTAACCCGTGCCGATCTACTTCGTGTCCATAGTAAGTGATCTTCGTCTGGAAAAACTCGCACTACTCGCGGTTTGTTCGTAGGCCACTTGCCTGTAGCCTCTTCAGTACTTCCTCCAGATTTTCAAGGTGCTCTTTGTCATCTTTTCCTGTGATAATCATGTCGTCTAAGATGCAACTAGTTCCTTCGACCCCTTCTAAGATTTGATCCACAGATCTCTGCCAAATTGCTGGAGCTGAAGTGATCCCGAATACCAGGCGGTTGTATCGGTACAACCCCTGATGGGTGTTAATCGTCAAGTACTCTTGTGACTCTTCCTCCACTTCCATCTGATGGTAGGCCTGTCTGAGGTCAATCTTGGTGAACTTCTGCCCTCCTGCTAGCTTAGCGAATATGTCATCGATGCGTGGGAGTGGGTACTCTTCTGTCTGAAGCTGGGGGTTAACTGTGGTCTTATAGTCGCCACAAATTCGAACTGTGCCGTTTGATTTGGCAACTGGCACAATAGGCGTCGCCCAATCGCTGAATTTGACCTTTCGTAGTATGCCTTCTTTTTCTAGACGTTTCAGCTCCACCTCGACCTTAGGTTTCATGGCATATGGGACAGGCCTTGCTTTAAAAAACTTTGGTTGACTGCCTTCCTTCAACGCGAGTTTCGCCTTGGCTGACTTACATGTGCCGATTTCATCCTTAAACACCTCACTATAGTAGTCTATGAGTCTCTCTAATTTCTTCTGGGTGTCTTGTGTCGGCTGTTCTTTTGAAATAGCACAGATTCTTTTCCAATCGAGTTGTATCTGGTGTAGCCAATCTCTTCCAAACAACGCCGGCCCTTGTGTTTTCACTACATATAACGTTAAGTCCTTGACTTGGTTGTTGTATTCCACGCGAACAAGTAGTTTGCCTTCTGGTGTCATCTCCTCTCCTGAGTAGGTTTTCAAAATAGCGGTAGTGTCAATCAGAGGTGTGTTTGGGAAGGTTTCCTTATACGTCTCCAAGGGGAGTGTAGATATCGCTGAACCTGTGTCTAGCTCCATCTTCAGTGTGTGGCCATTAACTTTTGGTTACACCCAGATGACGTTACCAACTACCCCATGGTTAACATTGTTGACTTCTAGGGATGCCACCAAGCTATCATCATCGCGCTCATCATCAACCTCGAACGAGTGAAGGTTGGGGTTCTCGTCCCTTCGTCTTCGGGTAGAGTTCTGACTCTTTCCTGAGCGGCATACTCTTTGGATATGGCCTAATTTTCCGCATTTTCGGCATGTTTTATACCTGAAGTAACACTCGGCTGACTCGTGTGTACTACCCCCACATCGATAACACTGAGATTTTGATTTGACATCATCTTTCCCTTTAGGAACTCTTTCGCTATCCTTGTTTATTTTGTTGACTTCAGACTCTTTATTAATGTTACCCTGCAATTCTAGTGTGTCTTTCGCTGCCGCTTCCATTGCTAAGGCAATTTCTGACGCTTTGGCCAATGACAAATCTGGCTCGGAGAGCAGCCGTTTCTGGATAAGTTCATTGTGTAGTCCACACACTAGTCTATCTCTTAACGCGTCATTCAAGTTAGTTCCGAATTCACAATACAGCAACAATTTCTTTAATTCAGCAAGGTAAGAACTTACGGTTTCACCTTCGAGCTGGTTCCTTTTGTGAAAGCGGAATCGCTCTGCTGTGAGCAGTGGTCTCGGTGACAGATGCTTCTGTAGAGTTTCTACGATAGTCTTGAAATACAGGCTGGATGGCTTGGCTGGGGCGGCCAAATTGCGTAGTAATCCATACGTTGTTTCCCATTAAGCTTCGCATTACGGCCACTTGCTTGTTGTCCTTGATTTCGTTGGCGAAGAAGTATTGCTCTACACGTTCCACATAGGCGTTCCAATCGTTGTTCGTTTCGTCAAACGCTTCAATCTTTCCAATCGGCATAGTGGCGAAAGCTCGAAGTTTCTCTGGTTGCTGCGTAGGATCTGAATCCTAGTCGCCAATCAGTTGTGTCTCGCGGAATTGAATGAATCAAACTAGTACAACACAACAAGGTTTAATCAAACATGGCGGTTTACATTCAACGACAGGCACACATGGCATGCGTGCGCATAATAGTAACAAAACCGCAGGCCATCATGTGCGACATAGCAGTTCTGGCAGAGACTCTCTTTTCTATTCTGCCCGGGAGCTGGATGCAAATCTCTTTATTTTAAAGATCATTGACATGATCAGATGGAAATCGAAGAATCTAAGGTGAACACTGAGCTCAGCCAAATAAGGGATAGTTACGTCTGAGTCAACTGTATACTCTAGTCCTGATCAAATATGTTTTGTTCAACATCATGTTGGTGGAGCATGTACAACCACATACACTTGAAATGCCTCCCTGAACATTTTGTTTGATGGATTCCTAGGTTTGTTCTAAATCAAACATATTTATTCAACATTCTCCTTCTTTACGGGCAAAATTTTTGATGGCAATTGTGAGCACGAGAGAAGCATTGCTCGAGGGGCAAAGGTCTTTCCATGGGCGGCTACCACACTGGTATTTATATGGACAGTAATACCAATTTGGAAGACCCGGCCTGAGCCAGTTTTTTTTTTTAACTCGCATGACCAACTGTTTGTAATATTTTGTTAGAAGGAACTGACAGCTAAACTGACTGTAAAGATGCAGTTTGTTACAACTCACACGTCATGTATTTACGTACAGTTGTGCGTATAGTTAACAGCTAGTCCACGATCGTGTGTTAAATATAGATCGTTTTCAGTCACGTGATCCCATTTTAATTGGCCGCCATACTGGTGCACATCACTTGCCTGTAAACATATGACCAGAAGTTGTGTTTATGATAAAAAAATGGTTTTATGCGCGATTTTTAGCTTTGGGACCCGAAGTGGTCGCGATAAAGGACTTGACATGGTAAGAATACCTTTAATCATTACTAGTCGACGAGAAGAAGTACGGAAACTTTCCACGGCCGGGTCTGTGGTAAACATTTTATCTCCGGAAAAGCTGCTAAACTGTGGGATCGTTACGATCCAGATTTGCTTCCGACCCAAAATCTAGGTCATCAGAAATGTGGTTCTTTCGAAAAGCTTCAAGCCGATCTTAAAGTTGCCGCCAAGCGAGACGAGAGAGCCAGAGGTCGTGAGCTGAAACCTTTCGCAGGAGAACGTGAAAGGCAGCTATGGGAAGAAATCGAGTCCAAAAAACAAATAATTGATGAACCTGGAGTGAAGGTTATCGACATTTCCTTCGATGTCGAATCAGCAGGGGGCACTAAGCTCAGCAACACAGGCTTTGTTTTGCATTTGCTGAGGTCAAAATAGAAGTTTTCCATTTCCGCTTGCGTCGGCGCTGGCACCTCCGGTTTTTGAACGCGGCTTCCAGAGAAGACTTCCGAGTTCTCAGAAACCTGAAGTCCCTCATTGAGATTCTCTATCGTTTCATCAAGGTCGGCTTTCATTTTCTTAGCGGATTTAAAGTAAATATCGCGGACACGAGAGTATTCCACCTTGTTTGCGGAACTGGGAAGTATCAAAGGGCACTTAATTTGCGTACAGGAAAGCTTTACATTGACCTTTGTCCAGGCCTCAAGGTAAAATAGCACACTAGCTATGAGCGAACATGATTCGGCGAGGCCTGCCTTGCATCCCAAACAATCAGCGCTGTTTATTGTCCTATCCTTCGCGGTAATAATCCAGATTTTAAGGAAGGCTTTTTTGCGCATAATAGCTAGTACTGAAAACAAAATAACAGAGCAAATGAGTCGATTCTACTGACAGTAAGACATCAGGCTCGAAGCGTTTCCCACCTATCAAAACAGGATCGATTCTGATAGTCGAGATCTTCTTTAGATAACGCTCTCTGGCTTTTAACGTAATCAAACAGAAGAATTTGGACGACATGGTCTGGATCAGACGAAGGAATAGCAATTTTTTCGGTAGACGCCATTCATTTAATTCTTTTCGAATTTCGGAACTATAAATTGGACCATGTTTGCATATAGTAATAATGAAACACGAGACTTTAATGTGCACCAACACGGCGGAAATTAATTCTGTGACGTCACGTGAAAACGATCTTTTAGGATGATAAAAGCAAAGAAGGGCGTAGCGCCAAGCTAGGTGTGACCGGTCACGTATCCAACCCAAACAAATGGAATTATAGCTTCGGTCAAATAAAACGCTTACAGATTTTGCTGTGGTCGCTTACTTTCTTTTTCTTAAAACTTAAAACAAATTGAAGTCACTGCTTCTTTCTACTGTCAAAACTGAAAAAAAAAAAAAAAAATCACAAAACAGAGGTGTTGCTATGTGACCGGAACTGAATCAAAATCCAATGCTACTCAATTTACACAGCCTGTTCTGAATATTTGAAAATGAACTCAGCAATTTAAAATCCAAGAAGTTTTCAATAATACGAGAGGAGGTGGAATACTTCTTAGACAAGCATTCAATTCCGTTGGAGTTTTAGCTCATCGACAACTGAAGCAATGAAGTTGTGCACAGCCTTTTCAACAAGTTTTTTGTTTTGTGGAACCGATTGGAGGAAGTGATCGAGAAAAAGAATTCAGCAAGCAACACTTCAGTAAATTGAGTGACCCAATCTGAACACTGGAAGTACAATAACCGATGCCAAGAATCTGACAGAGCGATCAAAATCATCATGGCTTCAAAGGAAATAGATACGACAAGCACATGCTGTGTTGTTTGGGATTTTAGCCTCCATTTAACTTGAAAAAGTGGTCGTATCCTTTCTATCGAGAAGTGAACACATCTTATGAGAGTGAAATTTAAAGAAAACTCTGACCGACCTGGAAGCCATCGTGAATAAAGGACGCTCAGCACTCGGCCAGGTATTCGTACATAACCGAACGGTTTATCAAAATAGACTAGTGAGTCATCGAAATAATAAAGAACAATAAGAAAAAGTAAGAGTGCCGCATACCATTATAGTAGGTCCTTCTTTTAAAGTCCCTTAACTTAGACCACATTAGGTTCGCATAGATGGTCTTCTATTATCGTCTTTCGATAACTCAAACCTGTGACGGAAATTTAAAAAGAGCTTGAAATATCGATATATCGATATATATTTCAAATTTTTGAGGACAAAAGACCAGAACTGAGGAAAATAGGCTTTTTATGGATTTTTGTTCATACAGTGTCAAGATATTTCTCTTCACCTTGAACATTTAATGCTACTCAGTTAGTGAGTTTTCAAACTCTGATTGCGCTGAATATAATAATGAAAAGCCAGGTTTTTTGACATTGCTTCATAACAGATACCAAAGGTGGCTGTATGCGTTTTTGAAAAGAAGTCTGACAACTTTTCAAATATCAGGTCTCTTTACAACAACAAACTAAGCAGCCTTCATCCGTGAATATTTTTTTTCCTTTTTTTTGTAAATCATAGAAATCGATCGTTAAAATTTTAGTCACAGCAACTTTTATTCAAAAAATAGAGTGACCGAATCTGTGTAAGCACAATATCAAAGGGCTTTCTCATTAGTTATTTACTGATTTTATTAGTTTATTATTTAGTTCATGAGAAAATACTGGGTGAGCAGAATAAAGTAAAGCAAAAAACATGTTGAGTTCCTTTGAATTATGTGAAACGTTTCCCTGTTAGCAAATAAGCTCAATGGAAACCAGTAAGGAAAACAACATAAACAAATAAATTGCCATAATAATTATCATTGTTTTTACTAACCCGCCACCGACATCCTTTATTACAGGCGGTTAGTTGGTAATCAGCTAAAAGAACTACCACCAAAAGTTTTTGATGAATTGACTCAGCTACAGAGCTTGTGAGTAGCATGTTGAGTGCCTTTCAATTATGTCAAACGTTTCCCTGTTAACAAATATGCTCAATCGAAAGTAGTAAGGAAAATAAAATAAACAAATAAATTGCCATAATTATTGTCATGTTTATTGTCATAGTTGTTGCTAACCTACCATCCACATCCTTTATTACAGGTGGTTACATGGTAATCAGCTAAAAGAACTACCACCAAAAGTTTTTGATGAATTGACTCAGCTACAGAACTTGTGAGTAGCATGTTGAGTGCCTTTCAATTATGTCAAACGTTTCCCTGTTAACAAATATGCTCAATCGAAAGTAGTAAGGAAAATAAAATAAACAAATAAATTGCCATAATTATTGTCATGGTTATTGTCATAGTTGTTGCTAACCTACCATCCACATCCTTTATTACAGGTGGTTACATGGTAATCAGCTAAAAGAACTACCACCAAAAGTTTTTGATGAATTGACTCAGCTACAGAACTTGTGAGTAGCATGTTGAGTGCCTTTCAATTATGTCAAACGTTTCCCTGTTAACAAATATGCTCAATGGAAAGCAGTAAGGAACACAAAATAAACAAATAGGAAGTAAACGTTGATATGCTCAACAAGCCGGTTGTCGGAAGCATCGCTCATATTTTTCTCTACCGATTGAAGCGATTTTAACGAAGTAGATTCTTCATGATACTTTTTTTCTAAATTTTTCTTTTTTCTATTTTCAATTACATAAAATTGCAATAATTATTGTCATGGTTATTACTAACCTGCCATCGAGATCCTTTATTACCGGCAGTTGAATGGTAATCAGTTAAAAGAACTACCACCAAAATTTTTGATGAATTGACTCAGCTGCATTACTTGTGAGTAGCACTCTCTAGCTGCTTAAAATCAGGAACGGGGCCAGTCCCAAATTGTCCTTGATTGCAGTATTAAATATCTGTGAAAGATTTTCTCAAGATTTTGTCAGAAATTGTTGATATATAACTATATTTGATAATGATTTGGCTTGAATTTACCTAACTTACCTTACCATTTTGGCGGCTCTTAATTTTCGCGATTGACAATGTCATCAACCAGTTTATTGACAAAGTTAATAAACACCATCTATTAATCAAAACGCCTGAAATATCAGAAGCTACTTTCTCAGAAACAACTATATATAGCGGTGAAAGTTTGAACAGGGAGTTCTCGATTTAAGAAACCAACAGACATTACACTCCATTCTAAACAACGTGTCACCCAGCGGGAGCAAAGAAAGGCTCCGCTAAAATGAAAGAGTCACGACTCCTCGGGATTAATTCTTCAAAACAAATATTTGTTCAGAACAAAACTGGCGGAGAGAGGCAGAGAAAGACAACGCGAAAACATTTTATTAACACACTTATTAACGTAAACTGTTTAGTTCAACAAGCAGCCGCAATGATCGACAAATTCGTTTCGTATGGCGTTTCTGTTGTTTCTCTCTCATAGACTTGACTTAAGTATTTTAAATTGTAACCTTGTTAAAAATTATTAAGTATTGTTTACCAAGGTAATCATTCGTCCTTTGAGTGAGTCTGCTGATCATTGTCAACAAACAAAAGTGAAACGTCGGTTGTTTTTGTAGCCTTATGTAGGACTGAATTAACCGAGCGGTCTATTAAATTGATTACAATTGAATGAAATGAATTTGATTTGATCGATGGATAAGAATTAACTTACGATGTGATCCTTGCAAGTTGACCGTTCGCTCAAAGAAATTTCAAAAAAGAAGCTTTCAAGGATATTCGTGCTGCGCCAGGAATCAAACTCGTGCTACCGGATAGTGCTTGGTTTTTGCTACCAACTGAGGGACGGAGGGCTAAGTGTCGAGAGCGACGTAAATTTTAATGGGCTCTTCAATATCGTAAAAGGATTCTGATGACAATTGATTCAAATAAATTGCACTCATTCATAATTACCAGTTCCTCGATTTCTTTTTATCTGTGCAACTATGGGGAAATGGATTGCCATGTATTCTCTATATTCCATTTGGAAATTGACCAGGTATCATTTTCCTTCAAGCCTGACAATGAACAACTGAATAATTCTTGAAATAAGTATTGGAGTAATGAGTAGAAGCAAGAACGTCAGTCATACCCTCACAAGCGGGTAGTGAACGAATAGATGCAGCTTTTAGAGGCGATCTTAACTGAGAATAAGCTGGTCTACCTATTGTTGAAGAGAGTATAGATTGCTTTAATCTGGACTTCTGATGTTTTTTTTTTTTAAACCCAACTATAGGGGTGTAAACGACAACGAGCTCCATACGTTGCAGGAGGGAATATTCGACAACCTGACCAACTTAACTGGACTGTAAGTGTATACCAACTGATTAATTGATTAATGAACGAGAGTAAGCGTCTTTTACCTGTTACATGCGTGTTCACTAGTATTAAAAGATTAAGTATTTACAGGAATCATGAACGCAGATTTCTACTTTGACTTAAAAATCGTGATCGTGATAGCAGTACGATGCTATATGAACCATGATCCAGCTTTGCAGATCAAAAGTTATGATCAGGGTACATTGTGAGCTCCTGTGAAATAAAAGCAATAAACTTTGAGTAACCGAAAACTTTCCATTTATAACTACAGCGATCAGTTTTTTTGTTTCAATTGGCAGACGTACTGCCTAAATACATTTGCGACGTCGGAGAATACAAACGGGCGAGATGTATGGAAAACCTTACATAATATTCGTAGTCCACATGTATCATGTAATTACAATTACACTAACTTAACTGAGCCGATGTACTTTTTCCTATTGGGTGATAACTCATCCTCTCCAATTTTTTATATCTCCAATAAATTTTTACATCTGAGGCCGGAAATCTGACTAAGAGATCGTTAACTATGTGATCAAAACTGCAGAACAGAAATTGATAGCGCCCAATGATCGGACAACTTAGTCGCGTAAAAAATGATTTTCAAAGGAGGTAAATATTCGAGAAAAATTGAATTAAAATCACTGAAAAATCAAAAATATCTGCGGAAAGTTTTTAAGCGTTACCTAGGAATTCTTTTCTCATTTTTAAATGCGCTGCTTATGAGCTGTATTTGTCATGCTGCTACTCTGAGTATTCTCTTTTCGCAAAATACAGATCTTCATTTCGAAAAATAAAGCTTTTTATTTTGCAAATTATAGATTTCCAATTCGTTTCGTCATGTTTCGTTTCGAAAATTACAGTAGGCCCCCGCTACGTAAGAATCAGGAAGAAAAAAAAAGCAACAATTAAGTGATAACATGAAAACAACTGAGGCAAGGCTGCATGCAGACGACGGACAAGAACTTTGAAATGTTAAAGAAGGCGTACGTCTAAGCATCCAACAACGTTTTGTGGTCTTTTCCAGAAGCGGCTAGTTTTATTTGCTTCATTGCTGTAGTGCATAAAAGGAACAGTTCTACCTTTTTTCTTTCCTTTGCCGCCATCACTTAACTGATATCCTCCATCCCACAAATTACTTTTCTCTCTTCCACATTGAATTTCCAGAAAGTTTGGCTTATTTTCACTAGCACGGCACTTTATTTTCTTTACCGATGAGAGCAACTTCCCACTTAACCTCGTTCTCGCGACGTAATTTCGGCACCAGATTTTTTAAATATCGCGAGAACACTGGGAATTGCGGAAATGGCCCATTTCAAGCAAATTCGTTGAGCGTCACGTTCCATTCAAGATGTTAGCGGACTGGCCCTCTATCGCAGAAGGATTCCCAACCTTATTTTCACGAGTAACAATTAACACAATGAAAAATTGTCGAATACCTGTGAAGAAATACTTCCTGGCTGGTCGTCTCGGCCAAGCTTAGGCTAATCAGAGACCTGTTGACGAATTTAAGATTATTTAGTTTGTTAGACTGATGGAGTTAACTAGCTTGAGAAACTCGTGCAAACGGAGGTACCGGGAGTTTGATAAAGAACTTTCATTCCCTCTCTGCTTAATGACTCTAAATGGCTCTTCATCTGAAAGACTGAGTCTCTGTGTGTTATTCAGCCCCAAGTACACGCTCTTAAATATCCTAACGGTAGGGATGTTTGGGCTTACGCAACAACTGACCTAAGCAGAGTGAACATATTTTTATAACGCTAACCCAAACAATTTCACAAGACATTGGAAATGAACAACAAAGTACTTCAATCTCAACTAATCTTCGAGAACTGAAATCTAGAGAAAACTTATTTTTTCTTTCGCGAAACAATAAGCCATATCCTGTTTGAGTGTTGTTATTCAATGTTCTACAACTATATAATAATTTTAGGAAAAATCTACCTTTGGACCCGTAAACAAAAAATCATGAAGCCAAACCTAAGACACTTTAAAGTAATTTTTAAAAAAAACTTAGATAAAACTTCCCAATGAGGACCCTAATTCAGGTCAAGAACAAACCCAAACATGACCAGCGATGACGATTATCGCACGAGAATTAAACCATATTTCAACACTCAAAGACACATCACTAAAAGGTAAAAATAAATTTGTTGTCTCGCAGCACAGAACAAACCAAGGCCCATATGACTCGCACAAGGATTTCAAAATCATTTCACAGACGTAAACAATTCCCAAACACTTGGCCGGAACATTCCTGATTTTAATAGTTCCCAAACAATTCTAATTTTAGTAGCTCATAGCAAGTTCATTAGAAGATGCAGGGTGAGCAGATGTAATATAACATGTAGAGTGCTTTAAAATGGGTGAACGTTGCCCTGTTAGCAAATATACTCAATAGAAAGCAGCATGGGGGAAAATGATAAACAAATAGGAAGTAAATGTACCTACGGTCAATTTTCAAAATCTCAATAGTACAATGTCCTTGTTAGTACTTGACAAAGTTAAAAGAACTACCACCAAACGTTTTCGATAAATTGACTCAGCTATAGGACTCGCGAGTAGCACACTCTATATTCTTAACAATGCAGATATTTCAGATTGGTTAAAAACGGGAACAGAACCGACCCTAAATTTTACCCCATTGATTGAACTTCAAACGTTCTCTTAATTCTCTATCAGACGTAGTTGATACATAATTATTTTTCATAATGACTTGGCTGGATATCACCTTAGCTTACGTGGCTTTAGTGCTGAATTGCTTTGCAATGAAGTACTAAAATGAATGTGGCTGCAGCCAAATACATCAGAAAATTATTTATAGAGGAATGGGACGTCAACACCACTGAACTGACTTCGGAATAAATTTTTGGTTGTGACAAGTCATGTTTTACCTATGTGGTGTACTCGCGGGAAACCCGTCCAGGGTCCTTTTTTGACATTGACTGAAATGCGGTGAACGAAGTGGAGTTTCTCGACCGAGACAAACGAGAGATGTAAACTTATGACATCATTCCGATGGCTGTGTGATCGGGATAGCTGTACCAAACCAAATCATCCAACATACAGCTCAGATCAGATTGTGAAAGGGGGTAGTGTGCAGCCTCGTGTGGCGTAAATACTGTGAATACTAAGTTACCGAAAACTCTCCATAATTGCAACGATTAAGTTTTTGTTTCAATTCGCATACGTGCAGCTAAAATACATTTGCTATGTTGGCGAAGGCATACAGGCGGAGTGTATTAAATTAAAAATTTACCTTGCATAATATTTATATTCCCACTGTTTAAAGGTAAACGCATAGGGCCGAATAAAACGAAGGATTAATATCACTGATGTTTTCAGAAGGAGTATAGAAATTGCCCGAGCCGTGCAGCGACTTCGTCAACTTCTGAAAACATTAGTAACATCGATCCCAATATTTTTACGACGAAACATTGATTATAAGGGGCAAAGTTTTATTTTACTATGGTCAAAAATGGACGCTGTCGTGCAATTACGTAGAAAGCCAATTCAGTGTTCAGTTAGCAGCAATGAACTTAAAAACTTTCGAATCAGCTGAATGAAATTTTATTTTTTATAGTAACGCCAAAGCAATGACGCCAGCCTTGCTAACAAACGTTCGTACATTCTGACATTCATAACTATTCTACAAGGTAGAACAAGGTAGAACAGCAGATCAAAGGAACAGTAGATTCAAGTTTCATAAAAAAAATGGTTTATCAGGAAAAGGGTCCTTTAGGAAAAATAAACTGAATTACGAAGTTTTTCAACTGTCAGCGGATTCTCAGTATTTACGTACGGTCAATGGCTCTTAACGTAATTTAAGTTTCAGTATATTGTGATCATAGTTGTACCTCGATACATGGCCCGTATGGATACCAGCCTTCGAGCAAAAAGGGCTATCCTGTCTAAATAAAGTTTTACTCCACTTACTTCTAAGCTCCAAATGTGTTGCTATAAGCTGAATTTATGATGCTACTAAAGCATTGTGGTTTTAGACTAAGATCAGTTGGATTTCGTGCATGAGACCACACGAAGAAAGCCGGGTTTTTGACATTGCTTCATAACAGAAAATATAGAGCGTTGTTTGCGTTTTTGACAATCGTTCCGATCAAATCACAGGTATATCTTCAACAACAAACTTAGCAGCCTTCATGCAGGAATATTCAAGACCTTGAAGTCCTTGGAATTTTTGTGAGTGTTTGTGTTTTTTTTTCTAACAGTAAAAATCACTTGGTAAAGATTTCGGTCATGCACGCTTTCATTTGAAAATAAATTGACTTATTTGCAATTTACTATGTAAGGGCTCCTTTCGATTTTGATATTTATTGATGTGATTACTGAGTTGACTGGGACGGTTTGTTCCACCTAAGAGTTGCTTGGGTTAAACATTTGAAAAAAACTATATGCTATTTTGTTCCGTGTCTGAGCAACAATTATCTTGAATAGGCCTGGAAAACATTTGTATAAAATACTTTTTAGTTCACCAAGCTGCCACAATGATCGGCAGATACTTCTAGTATAACTTTTACGCTGTTTCTTTTTCCTAAAGTTATCATAGACATTTTGAATCTTAATAAAAAAAATTAGTAATCAGTTTACAAATAACTACGTCTTCGTCACTGTCGTCGTCGCCCTGGGCGCTAATCTGAATCATTACGTTAGCTTCTATAAGCTCAAAAAGTATGTTACGATTGAGGAAAACTAATTGCTTCAAAGCCGGACACAAAATCCCCCAAAAATCAGAAGGTGTGAAAAAAGGGAACAAGGGTGTAGTGCTTTTTTTGGGACTTCGGGACTTCAGGCGTCCTATGTAAAACATGGTATGCACGTACCGACTGGCTAGTTCAGAGGTGAAAAGCAAGAATTTTTTACCTCCGAGCAGCCGATGAAATAACATATCGTGCGTCAAGGGTATACTTCCGACCATTTTTCGGTATATCGAAAGTGATAAACTAATTTTTTCAAAAGCAGTTTTGCCTAAAAAGTATTTCTGATTGAAAGATTTACAAGAGTACTTGTCTGTCGTGCATTCAAAAATAGACATCGATGATTTCTGACTCATAACTACCACAATAGCCCATATTCCTAAAACTGTTCGGAATTGTTTTACTTACGGATATTTGATCCCGATTTTCAAGGGAAGACCCCTGAGAGCGAGGTTGTGAATGTGCGTCATATGTAAATTTGATATGCAATTTTATATTGAGTGGTTTTAGTCATTGGAGACCGTTTTTAGGGCGGATCTCTGATTTTGGTATCTATAACCTTTTTTGGATTTTCGGTAAATGAATTTCATATTTAAGAGATATCAAAAGAAAGGGGAGGCTGTATCAAACAATTCCTGAATGTGCGAAATTTTATCCTTCAAATATATTAAAATGCATGTGACACCGTTTGCACATTATGATGTCTACTGGCATGAAAAAGAATAGTTAAAGAGCCTATGTCATGGGTACGAATAAATAGCGCTGTATTATGGAGAGGTCAATCTCAGCAACGAAGGAACAAAGCGGATATTATATGTTAGGCACGTGAACGCAAGCACTTCATCCATGCCCGAGCAATAATCGCGTAAATGGCACCACTATGGGTGATATAGTAGATAAAAACCGGCCTTACGGCCAACAAACAAGGTTATCAAAAAAAAAGAAGACAAAATTACCGCAAAACATATTTAGTTAGCTTTGTAGATTTGAGAGTATTCTCACGCGCACTATACATGCCTAATATTATTCATGCCAACTAATTGGCAATTCTTATCGAGGACTTTTTTCAATTCTTTTACGAATCTGCATTTGTCAAGTTTTATCGCATCCATCGCCAGGTGGTTGCGCGACAACAAACTGAAGAAGCTAACCCCAGAACTGTTCACAGATTTAATCAGTTTGAATGACCTATGAGTGAATGCGTTGTAGATTAAATCTAAAAGCCCTTTGATCTTATATTTCTACCTCCTGAAAAGTCGTAATTTGTCAAGTTAAACTGACTGAAAAGGGAAAGGGGAAATAAAATTGTTATTCCTAAATAACACCATGAACAAATATGTACACTGCAAATATTGTGACATGCCATTCTGACTTAAGAAAAAGGCTTAGTTTTTCGGTTTTATTTCCTTAAAATTTGGAAGAAATCATGATGAAATACGCATTAAAGCAAATCAATCTACACTCGGATGTTAGGAAACTATCAATCTATTTAGTGCAGTGAAGGGGGGGGGGAGCGTGAGCCTCTGAAGCCCTCCCCCCTCTACCTCTCCAAACCCTGTTGCAAATGTAAAAGAGCCCAGTGCCCAGTTTGAATATCATCAACAACGTATTTACTAACAGTAACTTTGGGGGCTGGCAGGTCAAGTTTCGTTACCTTCTTAGCCATAACGAGCATGGGTTTTCTTTTTGCCTCTTAACTTATCAATTCCTAAACGTATCTAGGTCAAAGCAATGACCAAAAGTAATGCAAACGTCTGCTTTCTAGCTTGGCCTCGAAAGTAATCAGTCTTACCCATTCGACAAAGAGCACTTGGTTTCACTATTTCCCGGGCTGAGCAGGATCTGTTTCTGTTGCGATTCATGAAATAAACGATTGCTTTCAGGGATCTGTCGAACAACGAAATTAAAAATCTACCCCAAGGACTTTTCCAAGGTTTAAAGAAGCTTGAAAAGCTGTAAGTGATGAATTACATCTAAGAATTCCTTAGTTTTGGAGAATGATTTAAACATCCCTCCTTCAAATATAAAACTCAGAAGTGCTAAATCTTAATTAATAATGTTGATGTATTTTCTAAATAAGCTACAAGGCAAGCGCTTTCATTAACAGGGGGACCAGGATTGGGGAAAAAAAAAGATAATTAAAGCAAATGTTCAAAAATATAAATTTCAACAAAGAGCATGCAAGAAGAATAAAGATTTGCTGGTGTTATTAGATACTACCTAAGTTCTAATAAATGTATATGAAACCTTAAGTTCATCAAGACTTAAAATTTAAATATCAATTCTTCAAAT
This sequence comes from Pocillopora verrucosa, assembly GCF_030620025.1. Taxonomy (NCBI): domain Eukaryota; kingdom Metazoa; phylum Cnidaria; class Anthozoa; order Scleractinia; family Pocilloporidae; genus Pocillopora; species Pocillopora verrucosa. Next base: position 7,348 of record NW_026709643.1, on the reverse strand, counting down.
TGATGAAGAAAACTGCTAAAAAAGAACAAATCAAATATAAAGTAGTTTCTAGTGCACAAAATTTTGAAACAAAAATTCTAAATTTACCATTTAGTTTCATTATTTCTTCGTTCATTCATTCATTTAGCTGTTGCATTCTATTCATATGCGCATAATTTTACATATTTTTTTAAAGACATATTTAGTTAGCTTTGTAGATTTGAGAGTATTCTCACGCTCACTATACATGCCTAATAGTATTCATGCCAACTAATTGGCAATTCCTATCGAGGACTTTTTTCAATTCTTTTACGAATCTGCATTTGTCAAGTTTTATCGCATCCATCGCCATCTTTCTCTCCCAGTGATACAATGACTCGTAAACAAATTACTCTTAAAGAAATTACCATGCAGGATGTTTCTTTAGTATTGCCTACAACATTCACTTTCTACGCGTTTTTTTCTTATATTTTAAATGGATATTTGGAAATCGTATTACAAAGACATGAAAGCTAAAATGAGGATTCAAAGTGAGGATGGTAGAAGCTTATTTTCACCTTAAACTAACTGCAGGTGGTTACACGCCAACAAACTGCAAAGCCTTCCTTCTACGATATTTGGTAACCTTACCTCCCTGAGAAAACTGTAAATACCTGTAACTCGCAATTTTCAGTTGAAAACTTTTTCATCAATGCTAACGTTCTCATGCAAACGTTGAATCCTACGTCATAAAAATCTAAATGATCTGTGCTTACCAAGAATATGATAACACGTTTTTCCCTGAAATGAATTCTAAAGGTCAGAGAACTGATGTATTCGAACTAATTTTCCAGTTCTTAATTGTGCACCTTAAAACTTAACCATTTAAGGTATGGGGTAACTGTTTAAAAAATATTTTACAGGTCCTTGTCCGTTAACCAGCTCAGTCAACTACCACCGATTATTTTCAAGGAAAATAAAAACCTAGAGTGGCTGTAAGTAGAAAACGAATTACTCTTCATAGTTACTGAAGCTGTATAGTACTCAACAGCGATCGATATATTAGACCAGAGGTGAATATAAAAAAGGTCCTAGATTCAGACAATCATTCCATATAGATTTCCTTTATCTTTTCCTCTCTTCTGAGTAAGGAAAAGTGCGTCAGTCAGTGATCGAACGACTGAAGCTGGGTTCACTGGATTTACGAGGAACTAATATTCCTCTAGACATCCCGGCAAAGAAGTTTGAATTCTTTTGTGATTTACATTGATGTGTTTATTTTCCCTCTTGATTACTTCCAGCTAGTTTCACGTTGGGTTAGTTAGCAGTTAGCGTTGATAGTCCTTGCGGCCCTGCGGCCTTTTAATTAAGAACATAAGACAAAAATCCCCATATAAGGGCTGTAGCGACGACTTGAGTAAGGCCAAAAAGCCGTGCAGCCTCGCGAGGTGCGAATGCAGAAGAAATGAAGAGAAAGAAAGAGTGAAGGTCTTACGTGCGTCGCCTACAGATATCTACGCTACATCAGTTCCTAACCAAAGTCAGAGACAAGGACAAGCCAGAAAACAGACAGGGAGCTTTTATAAGATCAACTGCTCATACTGCAAGTATCCTTTATCGGAAAAACTTCAAAAACAACCGCATGACTGGACACAAACGAGAGGCAATAATTGGTGACGTCAAAATTCACATCGCTGAACATTATTCACTCTATGAAGACACTATCAACTGGGACTCTACGTAATTCCTGACCTACAGCTTCAACTACTTACGACGACAGATTCTGGCCAGCAGATTTACTACCTTAGAACAGACTTCCCTCAAAAGATGTCTAAAACTGCCAATATCATACAAACGTCTTATTCACGGTATTTGCAGACAAATAGAACCGAAGAGAACGACCTTTAACGACGGATCGAAGCCGACCAATTACGACCGACTAACGGGTACTCGAGTCTTGCAGACAATAACACCATGGAAAAACTGACCAATCAGTATGCACGAACCGGACTATAAACAGCTCGACTGACAACAACTCTTCACTAGTCTCTAATGAAGACTTCTGCTGAGGTTGTGCAAGCGTCATTCACCACTTCCCTCACCCGGACGATCAGAATAAATGATCAAATGTTACTCACAGGTTTAAGACATTTATGGTACCATTATTTTTGTTTTCTGTTTTATTTCTATGAACAATGCAGAGAGTTGTCCGACAACAATCTCAACGAATTAACTGATAACCTGTTTCGAGGAATGAAGAATTTAACAAGGCTGTAAGTGAGACCTTTTTAAGATTCTAATAACGTTATGATTAAAGGAACTTTCTGGCATGGGATTTAAACTTGTAAAAGCAAATCCTGACGACAGACGTTAACGATTTTTCACTGCAGGGCAAGAAGACTAATAGGGAAATTACAATTTATGACAAGCCAGCTTGCAAAGGCTGTTCTATGATCAGACTTTTATACTTCTCATTAATCCTTCCAAATGATGTTAAAGGCTGCAAACCAGCTCGTTAAATCATCTATAACCTTTACCCAATTTTTTTTTGAGTCTCTCTGTCGTTATCCTCTGTTAGTCCATTCTTAACCTTTATCTAGATTGTTTTTCCTATTTTTATACTGTCTTTCCGCATATCTCTCCCTCCGTTTTCCCCGCTTCTCGTTTCAGTGTGTTTATCTGTCTGGATATCCATTGATTCTCTTGCCACTCTTATAGGTGGTTGCGTAACAACAAACTGAAGAAGCTAACCCCAGAACTGTTCACAGATTTAATCAGTTTGAATGACACGTGAGTGAATGCGTTGAAGATTAAATCTAAAAGCCCTTTGATCTTATATTTCTACCTCCTGAAAAGTCGTAATTTGTCAAGTTAGACTGACTGAAAATGGAAAGGGGAAATAAAATTGTTATTCTTAAATAACACCATGAACAAATATGTACACTGCAAATATTGTAACATGCCATTCTGACTTAAGAAAAAGGCTTAGTTTTTCGGTTTTATTTCCTTAAAATTTGGAAAAAATCATGATGAAATACGCATTAAAGCAAATCAATCTACACTCAGATGTTAGGAAACTATCAATCTATTTAGTGCAGTGAAGGGGGGGGGGGAAGCGTGAGCCTCTGAAGCCCTCCCCCCTCTACCTCTCCAAACCCTGTTGCAAATGTAAAAGAGCCCAGTGCCCAGTTTGAATATCATCAACAACGTATTTACTAACAGTAACTTTGGGGGCTGGCAGGTCAAGTTTCGTTACCTTCTTAGCCATAACGAGCATAGGTTTTCTTTTTGCCTCTTAACCTATCAATTCCTAAACGTATCCAGGTCAAAGCAATGACCAAAAGTAATGCAAACGTCTGCTTTCTAGCTTGGCCTCGAAAGTAATCAGTCTTACCCATTAGACAAAGAGCACTTGGTTTCACTATTCCCCGGGCTAAGCAGGATCTGTTTCTGTTGCGATTCATGAAATAAACGATTGCTTTCAGGGATCTGTCAAACAACGAAATTAAAAATCTGCCCCAAGGACTTTTCCAAGGTTTAAAGAAGCTTGAACATCTGTAAGTGATGAATTACATCTAAGAATTCCTTAGTTTTGGAGAATGATTTAAACATCCTTCCTTCAAATATAAAACTCAGAAGTGCTAAATCTTAATTAATAATGTTGATGTCACTCACCTTTCCAACCAACAATTTTCTAAATAAGCTACAAGGCAAGCGCTTTCATTAACAGGGGGACCAGGATTGGGGAAAAAAAAGATAATTAAAGCAAATGTTCAAAAATATAAATTTCAACAAAGAACATGCAAGAAGAATAAAGATTTGCTGGTGTTATTAGATACTACCTAAGTTCTAATAAATGTATATGAAACCTTAAGTTCATCAAGACTTAAAATTTAAATATCAAGAGAAACAAATTGATGAAGAAAACTGCTAAAAAAGAACAAATCAAATATAAAGTAGTTTCTAATGCACAAAATTTTGAAACAAAAATTCTAAATTTACCATTTAGTTTCATTATTTCTTCGTTCATTCATTCATTTAGCTGTTGCTCTCTCACTTTCTTATTTATTTATTTATTAATTTATTCATCCTTTCACTTGCTTAGTTCAAATACAACCTTTCTGATAAAAACAAATACCGTTGGTAATTATCTTTTTGTAAAGGATAAAGCAGAGGTTTTTGTTGTCGATTAAGGTGATTCCTCAAAGAAAAAAAGTAACCGAACATACAAGTAATTTTTTAAACTTTCCTTAAACGTTCCTTACCAATGTCTCTTTCGAAATTACAATAAAAGGGATAGGTCACCATGCTTGTTTTGGATGATAAGCCAAACTTACCCCACTTATACCTGTACTGGTACTAATCACGCGCGTCATTTCATCGGTTAACGGTACGTTTTTCTGCACTGGGTTTTTAAAGTAACACATGTAAAAAAATCTTGATTGGTAGAAAGTGTCCAGCGCATGGCACAATTGATATGTAATTTCGGGAAAATCACGCAAATTTAAACATGTTCCTCGAGTCGTTCCTTTCAAGGTTATAATTTGCATCCTCGAGTAATGGGCTTCGTGCACGCTTTTAGCCTTATCTTTTTTTTCTTAAGGAATAATTTTTTTTAATTTCCCCAATTTAAAGTGGAAAAATTTTGCACCAAAATTATGCAAAAAAAAAAATATATGTATATATATATATAGGTCACCGTGCTCGTTCAAGAGCTAAAGACCATCGTACCTCTTTTCCTGATCCATAGATTGAAAAACAATACCGTGTGGGCGCTCATTCCTCTGATTACGTGATTTTTATGCGCAATACAGGATGCGCGGTGCAAAACTGAGGAATTACCTCAGGCAAAGTGTTAAAGCAGATTTAAGCAATCGTATTTGATTGGAAGAAGCAAGTATCGGAAGTAGCTATGTAATCAATAAGCAACAGGTTAGTCCTCGATCCTCCTGAAACGGTTGATAGCGAAACTAGACTTAACTTTCAACTTGGTATCTAGTTTCTTTTACGCTATCCCTGTTTTCCATAGGATTTTGTCAGGCAATCAACTCGAGGAACTACCCGGAAATATTTTTGCCAACCTCTCCAAGCTGTTAAATATGTAAGTCATCAAGCACTACACCCAATGTCCCATGAATAGTGTTTTCGCCGACGTCACAAAATGTATTTTTGAAGAGATATACTATGTTTCACAGTGCTCCAAAGCTTTCTTCGTCGCATTTTCATTGACTTATTATATGCCACAGAAAACTGGACAAGAACAAGCTTAAGAGCCTCCCCAGGGATTTGCTTCGTACTCTGGTCAACTTAAACGGGCTGTAAGTTTTGTGATTGGGTTCAAAGATATCACTTACTTTAATAATGACATATTGTAATCCGCGAAAGCATTATCGAACCTAAATAAGTCCTCTAATTTAAAAATATGCATAGTAAAACTATTCCTTGGATTCAGTTTCTATATGAAAGTGGATCCATTTTTTAATCTCGCTATCGCGCGCTGTCTTTGATTGAAAGAACGTGTTCTAACAGAGTACAAAACACGGAGCTGAGCTAAAGCTGTCACGCTATCTGCCAATGTTTACTATTTTTTTGTAAACATGCCATGCGCCGTGATTGATGTTATTAAAAAACGTGAGCAGAGACGAAAATCCTCAAAGAGAAAATGAAATGGGCAGTCCGAGTTTCGAAGGTTTTCACTCCCAGTGAGATTGTGAGCTTTCTTACGGCAATAAAAATCAAACATAGATAACACTCGTATAGCATATATAGTTTCGTGTTCTAAAACAAAATAGAACCAAGCAGGAATCATGAAAAACATAACCAAACTGGCATAACTGTTAAAATTCATGTAAATCATGACGGTGTCAGAGCGACTGCGATCATGATGAGGTCAATCGCGGCTAACTGTAAATTCGGCTGTCGTTCATTCAGTAAACATCCAACTTCAGCAGTTTGTTTTATAGTTGCCATATGAAAAAAAATTTGCGTGTCTTTATGAGCCACAATTAGATCGGATTTAAATGCACATTTCACTTTAAGATTCTGTTATAAGACTGAAAAACTTCTGGAAACAGTGTTAAATTCGACCTGCCGAACGTACTATTTCAGTTTGTGAACTAATACAGATTGTGCACTTTGATGGTTGTAAACTTTGATTGTTTGACATTCATTTTTGACAGCTTTGGTCTTATTCAACCAATCAGATCATTTGAACCATTCTAACAAGGATTCTGAAACTTTATTGATTTGGCTTATTCTAACTTGATTCATGAGAGTATAGAACATGCCGACGGCGCTTTTGCTTGCTTCTAAAACTACAATTTGTTTTGAAAATAGTAAGTAATGCGTGGGAAATTTGACGGATTCTTTGTTATAAAAAAAATAAAGACAACTCCATCAAGGGCGTGGCAAAACTGAATTGCTCCCATTTGTACTAAATAATATCGTTGGAATATGCTACTTTGAAAACAGTCTAAGGGATAACGCGGGTGAAAAACTGATCGAGACGACGGGGAGATGTCTGTGATACTACCATCACACTATCAGCTGACTCTAGATCCACGATATCTTGTTTGCCTCAGTAGCTCGATATACCAGGGTTTACTTTGAATAACTGTTGTAATCCGCAAGTTTTGTGTCTGTTCATGCTCTGTAACTATTACTTTGTAGCTACCATTTAGTTTCCCTGTTGATGCACGTGTTTACATCTCGTACCCGTGGTGCAAAGTCATGCCTCTAACAGATAAACATTTATTCGTTTGCCTAGCCAGTCCAATAAAAAAAATTTGGGCATTTATCTAAAACATAATTTACATTTAAGGTATCTGTCCGAAAATAACATCGAGAATTTACCCAAAGGGATTTTCAGCGGCACGAGAAAACTTCAGGTTCTGTAAGTACAACATTTGCAAAAATCACCTGATGGATTTTTCTTTTTTTGTATGCTTAAGAAGCACTCCATATCATCCGATGCCATATCATACTATGACATTACCGACCACACCACATGTAGATTACTGAGGATCACATAAACCATCTCACGGCCACACTTTTCCCCATTGAATCACAGCACATCATATCATTTTGAAACCTTCAATACTGCTCAAACTTTATAATTTCTGAAACCCTCAACGAAAGACATACCTTACTATCTCAAGAAGCACTCCATATCATACGATGCTATACGATGCCAAATCATACTTTGACATTGCGGACCACACTACATGTAGATTACTAAGGACCACATAAACCATCTCATATCCACACTTTTCCCCATTGAATTACAGCACATCGCATCATTTTAAAACCTACAACATTGCTCAAACTTTATAATTTCTGAAACCCTCAACAAAAGACACACCTTACTATCTCATACAGTACCACACGTCAT
>NW_026709642.1:0-102871 GCF_030620025.1 Pocillopora verrucosa | reverse complement strand
ATTAAATATCTTGTTTAAGTATTATCCTGAATCAAACACAAAGGTCATGAGAATAAGGCCCTTAATCATTAGATATTAGCTAGATATAAAGCTATTAGAGACAGTTGTTTTTAAATTCAAAATTCAGAGACATACTTAGTTCTGGCTTAGCAACACGTTGATAGAATGCAAGTTCTGTAAATAAAGGGCCATTGGTATGTGGCTCCTGTAAAAAAAGGAAAGGATATTACAATCAAATGGCCTGAGGAAGTAAGAAATCTAAAGTCTCTAATCTAAATTCATGTTCCAAATGCAAACTTGATCTGCCCATTTGATCTTTCTCATTTGGCATTTAAGTTCTGGACTCTTATGCACTCAAGAGTAAAGGTATGACAATATTGTAATTGACCAATGGTGCTATCAGCATTAGAACATTCAGATATTAATAACATTCTTACCACTTTAACAACATGTTCAGCAGTTTCAGTAACAGGTGATCCACTATCTGGAGAAGCTGTTAAAAATAATCAAACATGATTTTATACCATTTGATTAAAAGTAATATACCCAATACTCTACCCAATGCTGTGAGGGAAAGATTTCAATTCAAGCAAACTTTTGAATTTGTGAGTCCATACAGTCAAATATGGCCCCCTACATCGACCAATGATAGTGAACATACTGATTGAAAGGTTCTAATAATAAATTTTTTCTTTTTGGAAGGGCTGAGGAAGGGAGACTCATAACTCGTTCTGCAATTAAACACTCTCTTCCCAAATTATCATCAATAACAACATTGCAATGTGTTGAGATAATGCGGCAAAATCGCAAAAAAATCAAACACAAAACCAAAAAAAGCAAAGTTTCAAATGCGCCATAAATCACCAACAAGTAGTTCACATGTCAGATATATTTTACCTAAGTAAATGGCACCAAAACCACCCCATCCTACCAACTCTCCCAAACGCCACTTTTTCTTGGTGAGGTCTGTCAAGACGGTTCCTGGTGGCAATTTAACCATTCCTCGGGGCTTGTGAGGCTTTTTCTTCACCGGTACAGGCCCCTTAGCAGCAGGTGCCTTCCTTTTCCCAAGCTTAGGCTTTGAAGAGCTCATTTTACGCCAGTTATCGCTATGAGTGTGTCGATAGTCTTCCGTTCTTCCTAGACATCGGTTGGAAGGTGTCGTTGGAGTGGTCCCTAAGCCCCTTTCGATTTCCCGCCATTCGCTTTATCCATATATGACTAGGTTTACCAAAGTTGGAAAGCTTATACGATGTACATTGGAACAGGTCCACGAGCACACTTAAACAAGGAGCCAAGTCATAAGTGTCTTTGACTGTCTCTGCAGAAATTTTCGACTCCTTCTTTGCGAAATTAAGGTAATATCTCATTCGATTCATTTCATATCGCATTAGCTCCGCATTCTAGGGAGTTAAAATGCCTCCTAAGTCCACGATGGCGACGATCGATTTCAGCAAACGTTGACTCGGCACTTCTTCCGCCCTCTATACTTTGTTTGGGAAATTGCACATTTAATCGCCTCAATTTACCCAAAAATCGTTTAGAACTGTAGAGTCCTCATCTATTTGATCGATTTTCGACATTTTTATATCACTATAATCGATCTATTAGCCATGAGGATGGATCGACGGTTGCCAGAATTTACAAGAATGGTAGCCGAGCCAGATATCGCAAATTATTTAGATATGTGAGACCAAAACTATTCCGCTCATTGCTTAATGGCACATTTAAGTCCTTACCGTGCAAACCAGATACATCGATCGGCTATCAATCGAGATATTGATTGAGACTTTTTCACGTGACACACATGCATACAAGCTTTTCGAGGTAGACCAGTTAATCCTTCGGGAACTACTCGATATTGTTAAATAATGCAGGTGGTAGTTCAAATGAATGTTTCTCTTCTGGACTGGTGTTGTAAACACGCAAAGATCTAGTTGCACGCCTTTAATCAGAAAGAGCGGTCTTTCACTTTCTAATTTAACCACAACATCTTTCTTTTTAGCATGAGTTCTACTTCACAAAAACACAGAAACTTTGTGGCGGAGCCTATGGGTGAAAAGCTTGTGACTGAGCTTGCAGGAATTGGTCCAGTCCTGGGGGAAAGATTGACCGAGAAGGGCTTTGACAAGGCCTATATTGTGTTGGGCCAATTCCTTCTTCTGAAGAAAGATCAAGAAATGTTTATGGAATGGATTAAAGACACATGTGCAGCTAACAAGAAGCAGGGATCAGATTGTCACAATTGTTTAAAAGAATGGTGTGATGCTTTCCTGTAAGAACTTCCTGATAATATACAACATAACCTTTATTGTGTTTAAATGTAAATGGTCGTTTCATTTTCTAGGGTTATCACTTCTTAGTAGCAATTTCATTCACCTTATCAAATTAATTAAGCAGATAACTGAAAAACAACAATAAAAATTAGTTTTGTTATTAATGAAATGGTGTTCTGTTTAATGATGTAATTTAGCAATGTATTTTCAAGTCATTAAAGAATGAAACAATCATGTAACTTTTACATCACAAATATATATTGTTCTCCTTGACTCTGAACATAACATTAAAAAAATTTCCTGAACATTGTTAATCACCTCTAAAAATAATTTCCACTTTATACGTAATTCAATTCCCACTCCCTTCTCTATTATTGGTCTTCATCCCTTACTCTCCATTCCCTTCCATTTCTCCTTCTCCTTTCTCTCTCTCCATTTGTTTGCATTGTAGACTTGGTCTTTTTGGATGATCACCCTCTCACTTCTACATACTTGATGATTAAGTGGGTAGAGCATTATACAGTGGACTGTCCAGCATGCATTTGTCTCTGACATGATCTCAGTAAGATTATAGTCTGTGGTCCTGACTGGGATTGAAGTCAGCCTTCATTTTTACATCCTTAGATGGAACAGATATAAGCAAAATTTAATGGTAGATCTTTCAATGCAAAGATAAGTAACAAGAAAATGAAACATTTTTGACATCTTCAGAATGTTATTGTCAAGTGAAAAGCTTAGCTCAGCTCATGCGTAATAGATAGATCTTAAACACAAAGGGGTGTGAGAAATAAAGAGGGTAAGTTTCTAAAGAAACTGGTGCTGCATCTGTGGAAGAGTCATAACAAGGTAATTTGGTATTATCAACTGAGTTGATAAATTGTAAATTGGCCATTGAAAAGAGTTTTAAAGCTGATGTGTCAAGCATTGGCCCTTCATCAGAGTGAGCATGCCATAAATAGGTTGGCCCTGCCCCTTGGTTTCAGCTCAAATAATAATTATACTGTGGTGATATTTCACAACGGCAACGGCGAATCGTTACGAATTTCAAATTTACCGCCACTGTCAAATATTGACATGTGGCGACCATACCGCTGACGAGTATGACCCTGGGGTCGAGATCGTTTATACATGGAATACAACGTTGTAACCGCTGAGTTAGGAAATGCGGGCTCTAGCATAGCGCATGACAAATCAGGAGTAGGGACCACAGTTCTACTGGACGTTTTGGTGGTTCCTTCGTTTCTTGACAGTGTGAACCCTTCAACTTGAATTTGTGGTATCTATTAAATATGCCGTCTGTAGATGGTGAAGAAAATGGCGAGGAGGAGGTGGAAAGGAGCCCTAATGAAGACGAGAACATGAGTGAAGACGAAGAGGAAGAGAGCAGCCTGAGTTCCGACGAATCGTCTTCCGAGTCCAGCAGTTAGTGCAGACTTATTGACTTTTTCTTCCGCGCGATTTTGCTCTCTAGTGTAAATTGTTTTGCCAGTATGTTAGCTTATTCCTATCTAAATTTCTTTTTGATTTTAGTCGACGAAACAGAAAACGAGAGAAGAAGAAATGAATGTCTTAATGACATGGCAGACCTGGAAAGACAATTTAGCGACCTGAAAGAACAGTTAGTTTGAATTTACTACTAGTATTAATTTGTTAAAATAAGCTGTTTCTATGACGATTTTGATGAGCAGGTAGTAGCAAAGTGATGCTCCTTTTTCAGGTTGTATCGAGAGCGCATCAGCCAAGTTGAGAAGAAGTTGGATGAAGTACAATCTGGTAAGTTTTCTGGGGTAGGGTGGAGAATGATCTCTTTTCTTTCCCTCTTTCTCCCGCTTTAAAATAAATTTTTCCTTTTCATTCAAAAGTTAAGCTAGTGTATCCTAAGTGTCTGGAGAGTTGTGTTTAGATGTTCCTTTTTTGACCCTTTAACTTCCAAAATCTGATTGTTAATTCTCTCCTCTTGTTGCTACACACCTCCTTGTAAATTTGTTACAAGAACTTGGTGTATGATCAAGATAAAAAGTTCTTTCTGATAAGTTTGAGTATTCTCATAAACTGCTTGCTAGAAAATGTATGGATATCATTGGGAGAAATTCCATGTGAGTCACTTCTGGGAGTTAAGGAGTTAAGGATTATCCATCTGTTTCCTTTGTCAATCCTTCATCCTGGTTGTTCAAGTTTCTTCCATACCTTCCACCTCCTTTTGATAAAGCTACAGGCATTGTTACCCTCCTCTTTCCCCACAATTTGAGTCTCTGTAACAACAGCCCCTGTGCACAAGGAAGTCACTTGAAAAAAAGGGTAGCAAGGGAGGTCACATATACTTTGAACAGTATTTCACGCATTACAAATCTAAAAGGAAAAATTACAAATCTCACCTTAACTTGCCTTTCTGTAAATTTTTTGTGTTATGGATTAATTTTGGGCATAATCACACATCACTTTTAAACCCTATTCCACCTTCTTGACAAAATTACAGTCAACTTAGTGATAAATGTTTTTATCTTTCTCTTACTCCAACAGTTATCATCATCTGTATGAAACATGATTTATATCCTATTTTTTCCATCCTATATGATTACATAATTGTGACTTGTATTAAATTGGTGCTAATCACCTTGATGGAAATTGCAGAACAATAAAGTGTATCACTGTGTGATTTTCTCATAACAGAATGTGCCATGGAGTACACAGGCCCTGTTGGTGAATTAAAGGAGATGTGTGAGATAAGAATTGAAGTTGCAGGTATGCATTAGTGATAAAATATTATTCTTAAGTTTGTTATTGCAGCTAGTGCCAGAATAATAAGAATGTCAGACTTCATGTACTTCAGAACTTGGTATTAGCTCCCTGTTGTTCTTACATTTACCACTACAAATGGCCACTTGGGTCCAGTCATTCAAAAGGCTGATAATGCAATCAAACAGATAAACTGCTATCCAAGAGGACAAGTGATAATAAAATGTACTGCACTATCCAGCAGAAAGCCGGTTATCTAGTGAATAGGGTTATCCACCCTTGAAAAAAAGATTTGCTTCTTTTGTAAATCTAAAAATAGTACTGACTTGGGAACAAGAGAGATGTTAAATTTTCAAATCATCTATCCAATGAGAAAGTTTCATATATGAATGTAACAAAATGTTTTTAAATTCAACATTTCTGGGAAAAATGGGAACAGAGTGAAAGTATAAAATTACAAATGATAACCAAAGTAGGTCTCAAGTAAAGTTAGATATAAAACCCAACACTTGTTTTTTGCTTCCCTGGTATATTTACTTACAAGTTGTACCCAGGTGCTGCTGTTCAGCCAGTACTCCTTGTTGATTTGCAATTTTGTTTATCTCATTTTGTTATTTTTTCCAGGGATGTATGGGAAAGTGTAGTCATTACATGCAAACAAAAGTATTGTTAAAGCAATTTGCTACAAAACTAATCTGTGATTAATTAATTTTCAGGAATTTTACGAAACTGTAGGGTAAGTATCCTCAGTGACATAAATGGTGAAATGATTTAGTGGTTGCAACAGCTGTGGGTCAAGTTGTGATGTCTTGTCTTTGTGCAGTATATCAAACTAACCATTATCATGGTAATATCGTGAAAATTGATCATTGATATTTACATGTATTGAACACTGATTGGAAAAATAAATGGAACTTCTAAAAGAAACAATTTCACTGATCATGAAAATGTGAATAAATGTATTGATTGATGAATTAAGTAAACAAGGAAATTATGTTTGTACCTCTTCCTTATAACTGTTGTTCTTTTAAATGACTGTAAATATATGAAAATCATATATATGAACTGCAGATTAATAAATGAATATGAAAGTGATCTTCACTGTTGCGAACAGTACTGTGCAGCAGTAAAAGTAAGGCCTGTAGTGGATTTGAACCCGTGATCTTTGTGATACCAGTACAGTATTCTACTAACTGAGCTAACAAACCAACTGGGAGCTGGTCATTTTGTTGGTGGTAATAAACCAGGGAAGTGATGAATAAAATTAATGACAGTTGTTCTTTTTAGTTAGGGAACGTAAGAAACAAATATGATGCTGATGAACAGGCTGCCAAACAACATTATGAGGTAAGTGACATGAACCCTCACATTCCAAGGGGTAACCTAAAGAAAAACTCTTCCAACAATATTGTTAACCCTTTAACTTCCAATATCTCATTAGTTATTCTCTTTACTGTCTGCCATACAGTTCTTGTGTTATTAGTTTGGAGAATTTGGTATTGAATCAACTCATAATCCCCTAACTGATATTTTTCTTTATTCTTATCGCTTGCCTGATTGATATTGTAATGATGTTGTAAGAAGAAATTCTGTCTTGGTCACTCATATTTAAAGGGTTCAATTTCCAAGAATATGTTAAAGAATAGAAAAATATCAGTCAGCAAATATGAAATCTTTGAACTAGAATCGCAAAATTGTAAATTGATTGAACAGATCTTGAGAAGAAAAGGATAAAGAGTGTATTTAATGATATCATCTATTATCCAGTCATGATTTGGTTAAAAAAATTTGGCACCTTAGAAACCATTGAAGCCAATCCTCAAACTACTTAAACAATGTTGCAAATCATTTAACCTTACTGCCTGACCAAAGTGTAGCAGTCAAAAGGTTGTGATGTACAAGTGGAAGTCATTTATTTTTGTGCATACTAATCTATAACAGTTGGCTGCAAATTAGTTGGCTATTTTCAAAGCTCAGTAGAGGTTGCAAACATGCCTTTGACCTCTCAGCCTTGCCTCTACTTTATTACATACAGTACCTTGATATTTTTCAAATGATGTTTTTTTTCAATTGACTATTATCAAAATATTTGATATCTTTCCTTTACAGAGTGAAAAGTTGGCCTTGATGGAAAGCATGAAGCAAGAGTTGGAAGAAAAAATTAGAAAATTAGAAGAAGATAAACAAAATATGGATATATCAGCTGGTAAAATCTTTGAACTATGCTCAGTATTTTGGCTGCTTATTGTTTCTCCTTCATTATTATATAAATCAAAATTCTCATTCCTAAAAACTTCAAAGTTGAGTTAACTTTAGTTAGTAACAGTCATGATTACTTTTGAATTGTGTTATTTACTTCATTTCAGATATCTGGCTTGAATCCCAGTCACTTAAAAAGAGGCACAGGAAGTCATCTGATGGATCCATGCTCTCTGACAAAAGACGGAAGCCTGTCACTGTTACAGATATCCTTTTAGAACTCTTCACTTATTTGTTTATAAAACTGTGATCCATACAGATAATTTAAGTTTAACACCTTCTCCTGCTGAATTGACTTAACCCTTAATTTCCTAAGATCTGATTGTTAATTCTCTCCTCTATCTGCAACACTTTTTCATGTAAATTAGTTAGGAGAATTTGTGTCATATCATCATGATGACAACTTCAATTTTGAGAATTCTCATCACCTGTTTACTGGATAATGTATGGATATTGTATGGAGAAGCTACATGTCAATCACTCCAAAGGAGTCATAAGGTTAACCTTCCAGTGACCTTCCTTACTGGCAACCTAGCCATACACATCCATACTTCCCCTTTGCACACATCAAACTCAACACAAAGGATTCATTGGAAATCATAAACAGTAAAGATAATTAAGACGAGAAAGAAAGGCTCTAAAGGGACAGAAAGAACCAGGAACCAATTAAGAAATCTGTGAGCAAAGCCAGTTCAAATTCAGGTACAATATACATTTACGAAGAAGTGCAAAGGTACCAGCAGAACTTAAACCTGTCAAAAACCTTAGGCTGCATTCAGTGGTATGGGAAGCACATAGATGTTAGCATGGTTATAATAGCAGGTTAGAAAATATCAGTTCTACCCTTAAGCTACCACCTTTGGCTCCTGGTTATTAACTAAGTTATACTACATTCAGTTTAGAAAAACAGTTATTGCAGATTTAAGATGAAAGTATTCTTGTTGTCTTTTCTTGACCTTACCCAAGTCCCTATATTGTGTATATGTTAAGAGAAATGGATATTCTTGAAGACTGGGCAGCCATCAGGAAGGTAAATCTTGAGGTGTTTTTATCAGAACTTTTTTTTTTTTGGATATGAGAGCTGTATTTATTTTTCTGTATTTATTGTTTTGTTTTCCAATTACAACTGCCAGTCTGTTTCCAATAAAAAAATGAGGTGCTATAATAGAATTTTTTTTTTAAAGGCAAAAGGGGCATTGGCAAGGAGAAGACAAGAAAGTAGGACATTATTTGATTTACCTACATTTCCAAAATAATTTTGCAATTGTTGGCCATTGATACAAACAAATTGATCATTTGTTTGGAATGGCTAATATGCCTGTAGATTTAACAACATTACTTTGTACCTGACTGTGGCAAATTTTTGTTAGAACAACTGCCAACAAAATACAGTTTAAGAGGCTTGTTGGTCATACTTAAACTCTGTTCTCCTCAGTATAAAACACTCAATAACACAGCTTCTTTCATCAGTATTAGGATGTACAAATTATGCATTACTACTTAATGATGAATATCTTTACGCTGGATGGTAGTGTAGAATTTTGATTTCCATTGGAGAATAGTCCATTAAATTCGAATACTTATCAATTTTAAGCATTTTGGAATGAAGACCTAAGCCTAGATCATTCTACTTTGAGCTTGATTTTTGATCAGCCAAAAATGTTAGGTGCCCACCTCTTCCCTGTTTTTTCTTTTTATTGATTTTGGGTTTGATGAAGTCCTTTTAGGAGTTATTAGAGGAGAAAACCTTCAAGTCTGAGTAAGGTTATTAATGTTTTGGAAATTTGAATCATTAAACTCTGTTATTTCATATATAGGTGGTTGTCAATCTGAGAAAAGTCCATTCAGTGCACGATATGAAGATGGAAAGCTTTACTATGAAGGAGAATGGTATGTGGCTCTGTGACTGACATATATTTGTTAGTTTGTGACAGCTGTGCACACATGACAGTGACTATTAAGACTAAATTACACACCTTGACTGGTGTTTGTGGATAATGGTGCAAAAGCTCTAATAATTATAATCTCATCTTTACATTCTTTTTTAAGGTTCCACAAAGGTGATCATGTACTGATAGAGAGCAGAAATGATACACATTCCAGGTATGTCTACAGCTCATATTCCTGATGTTACACGTTATCGTGAATTTACTTTCAAATTTGTTCTTTTTGTAAGGATTTCAGTATAACTATCTTAAGCCATACCCTTCAATTTCACTTATTCACCAATCTTTAGTTGTATATTTGTTAGTCCCCAGTCTAGTTCAATTTCTTTTTCAAGTGTGCATTGCAAGGCACTGATTTTACTCCAGAATATTTTGCAGCAGTTGTCAGACATAATTGTTATGTCAAAGAAGTGCCTTGGTTTATACAATTTAACCATGTTGCAGCCATAGCACTAGGCAAACGCACTTTCTTATACTCAGCTTTTTATGGCTTAAGTAAATTTGTTCTGGTGATGAAATATTTTTTGTGTTTTTACTTTAGTGCTGTAGTTACAGGAATCAACACTGGAGAGGTGATTAAATGGGTTTTCCTAGTTTCTACTCTTTGTTAGGTGTTTCTAGCCAGTCTTCTTCACAAACAGAACTAAAAATTTCTTTTCATGTTAACCCTTAAATCAGAACTCCCAAGAGAGATCTGCATCTAATTTCTCATTACAATATCACCATCTCATCACAAGTAAAGGTTCTGGGAATCAAAGAATTGATCAGTAAAGAAAAATAGCCTCACAATAAAATAGCTAAATTCTCTCAATGGCTATTGTATGGAAATGCATGGGCATCATTGACAAGAATTTATAGAATTTAACTTTTAAACAAAGATAAGTTGTTGTTTAGCAAAACTGCTTTCTAACTTATCTTGAATTTGACTGAATCTCTTGTCTCAACATGTATATTTTGAGTTTGTCAAAAAGGCCAAAACCTACTTGGGGAAGAACATTTAATGAAAATTATTAATGAAAATAATCTCTTATAGTAAATACATAAGCCCACTGGTTGCATAAAACTACAGTTTGGGTTAGACCTTCTGTAAATAACTGGCCTTATATGTTTACAATGGGGTTTAAAGGGTTGATATTTATCTTTTCCTTATGGGACATTTTCTTGACCAGGAATAATTGTTTATTTGTGATTTTCAGGTGTGGGTGAGAAAAGGAGATGGATCAAAAACAAAGTTGTACATAGGACAATTACAGAAAGGAAAATACAGGATAAAAAAGTCATGAAAAATAATTGATTAAGTGCTACATTTTGATTTACGTTGTATAGAATCTGTTAGATTTCAGTCTATTTTGAGACAGATTGTATCAGGACTCCATGATACTTGTTATATGTGTAATATAGTTGGTGCATATCATATGACACTTTGACATCATGACATGTTGCTGTGACAACAGTGATGTCTTGAGGATGGCAATTTTCAAATCCATCAAACTGTCATGAGAAATTCAGCATGTTAACTTGCTCATGCACAACTGGAAGCAATGAAAGTTGACCAATGTATCCTGACCCATGGGACAAGAAAGCACAAAACCTAAGGCCCAAAAAGGGCCACAGAGAGTGAGAAGAGAAAACTGATGTATAAGAATTAAGATAAACAGGATGAAAGATATCAAGGTCAGGAAAGGTTGGCCAGAGAGGGAAGTCTTTTAGTAATGAGCAATAAGTGAATCACATGGAAAACTGTTAGCCACACAATGTAAATAAGCTCCCATACCCAAACATTCAGACTCTCAGATGTGTGTGAGAAACAAGATTTCTGTGTTGGTTGTCCCTTGGCCAGAGAAACACATTAAAATTTGTTTTCCAGATTTACTATTATCATTATGCAGTAGTTCTTTTTCTAATGGAATGTTAAAGTTTAGTCTGGCTGATAACAGAAAGAAAACTGGCTCTTGTGCAGAGTATGTTTGTGTTAACTCTCTGACTCCCTGAAGTGATTAACATGAAACTTCTCTCTTTCATATTTATGCATTATCCAGCAAGCAGTAAGGAGAATACTCAAACTTATTAACTAGTTGTTATAGTGATCTAAGACCAAATTCTCATAACAACAGTAGTGTATAAGGAAATGTGTAGCATTAGAGGAGAGAATTAACAATGATATCTGAGGATTTGAACGGTTTAGAGTAGAAAGAACTCAACTTTTTTTGTTTTTACCACTGCACTGTAAATTCAAGTTCTCCTTTAAAATTTTAGCCTTTTGAAATCCTTTCAAAATTACTATTGTCTCTCTAAAAACTTTTTGATGTATTTAGTATTACACCTGGCATTTTGACATCCTTTCATGTAGTGTTGCATAGTAATTGAAGACCATGTAGTCTTGTTTTCCATTTGTCAGGAAGGCTGTAAGTTATGTGCTCTGAAGAAAATTGTGACTGGAAAATGCCCTAACTAAATAAAAGTGTATGTCTTTTATAAATCTTGGAGTAAAGCTCTTCTCTTGCAATGGAACTTGGAACTTGATTCTCTTGGAACTTTTACTGGTCCAAAGAAATGTTTCTTTTCTTCTTCATAAACAAGTAAGAAATTTCACAAAAGGTTTGATGACCCTTCAGCTGGCTTGCTCTAGAGCAGGCTCTCAGCTTATGGGAAGATGCAATGTGCAAGATGCGAGGGTGAAAAAAAGTCAGATACAGTTATGGTAGGGAGACATGTAACCCTTAAGCTATCCAGCTTTTATATCAACTTAAACAGCAGGGAAGTAAGATATGATTTCTCAGTCAAAGAGGTCAGCTTCTATTAAAAGATTGGAACATTGGAATAAATAAAGTGAATGTCTATTTTGAAAAGCTACAATTTTATTGTGAAAATTTTGTGGGGGTATCTCATGGGTCCATGTCAACAAACATTACACTGGTTAGAGACAATCAGTTGACAAGTTAATTTAGGATTTTTTGAGCCAAAATGACATGTAATAAAATTGACATGAAGGGAAAAGTGGGAAAAATAAAGTGCTTTGAGTATTTCCTTTCAAAAAAGGATGTGACATCAACTTTAAGCCAGAACCTTATGAGGTGGTGCATTCAATCTTGCACTTTATTATTTGCCATAAAGAATGAATTTCCTTGCCATGTTCTATACATACTAAGTTTTTATTTTTTAACATCACAACCATCTCAGGGTTTGCATATACCAACTTATCCATAACAAGTTACTCATGATAGTTAACCTGCTAAAAACCAAGTCACTCCTTAAATAAATTACTCCTCTGGTAAAAGGTAGGCAGGTTAACTCTCTCACCCCTAGGAGCATCTGGCATCTAATTTCTCCTAACAGTATCACCCTTGAATCAAATATTAAGGTTACAAGAATAAAGGAAATGATCAATTTAAGAAGCTCCTTATTCTCAAAAACAATTCTTGTCAGTATCATAGGAAATGTAAGGAGAACAGGATGGAAAATGTGAAAGCTCAGGGTGGGGAAGGAAAAGGTTAAGGGTTAAACCTTTGGCTTATTTTATTCTCTTGCATAAGAGGATCCAAGTACATTCACATAAATATACAACAAAGCGTTTAAATTTACTCAGCAAAAAAAAGGAAAAAGTTAATAAAAAGCATATCTACAACATCCTCATTGTAACTGAGTTGATAATGGGTCTACTGTAGCCAATTTCCATTATTGACTTTGTTGATAAAACTGATCATTTTGTGATACCTGGCACTGACACTTAAAACTAACCCCTTTACAAATTCTATATCATCTAGTTTTCAACTAAAAGAATGACATAAAAGTACAGGGAATCCTTTTGCATTTAATTAGTACTTATAAGATAACTAAATTTAGTGTTTTCTTTTAAAAAACAAATTAGCCTTGCCTGAGTTTCTCGGGACTTTACAAGATCCTCATTGTAACTGAGTTGATAATGGGTCTACTTTGGCCAATTTCCATTATCAACTTTGTTGACAAAATTGATCATTTCAGGGTACCAGGCACTGACACTTAAAACTAACTCCTTTACACATTCTATATCACCTAGTCTTCAACAAAAACAATTACATAAATGTATGGAAATCTGTTGGCTATTCACCTTAGCCTGCATGGGCACAACAAAAATCCTTTCCTATAGCTACATTTCTCTTAATTTTTATCTGAGGATTCACACTGCCTCACAACAAATGTATTGCAATATTCACTTAACTGGAGCAACTTCAAATACTAATTTTGTTCCATTAAAATCTAACCATAGGTTATAGGTTTTTATCTGAGGATTCACACTGCCTCACAACAAATGTATTGCAATATTCACTTAACTGGAGCAACTTCAAATACTAATTTTGTTCCACTAAAATCTAACCATAGGTTATAGGTTTTTATCTGAGGATTCACACTGCCTCACAACAAATGTATTGCAATATTCACTTAACTGGAGCAACTTCAAATACTAATTTTGTTCCACTAAAATCTAACCAAAGGTTATAGGTTTTTATCTGAGGATTCACACTGCCTCACAACAAATGTATTGCAATATTCACTTAACTGGAGCAACTTCAAATACTAATTTTGTTCCACTAAAATCTAACCATAGGTTAGAGGTTTTTATCTGAGAATTCACACTGCCTCACAACAAATGTATTGCAATATTCACTTAACTGGAGCAACTTCAAATACTAATTTTGTTCCACTAAAATCTAACCATAGGTTGACAAACAAATTAAGTAATAACCAATTCACACCAAAGCTTAAGCATGTTTTAAAGCTGTTTTGTTCATTAAACACACTTTAAAATTAGATCATTAGGTTTCATCAATTTAAACGTCAACAAGTTAATGATGTAAATAGGCCACAGTAGAGAGTTTCTAATGGGTCTACGATAGCCAATTTCCATTATTGACTTTGTTGATAAAACTGATCATTTTGTGATACCTGGCACTGACACTTAAAACTAACCCCTTTACAAATTCTATATCATCTAGTTTTCAACTAAAAGAATGACATAAAAGTACAGGGAATCCTTTTGCATTTAATTAGTACTTATAAGATAACTAAATTTAGTGTTTTCTTTTAAAAAACAAATTAGCCTTGCCTGGGTTTCTCGGGACTTTACAAGATCCTCATTGTAACTGAGTTGATAATGGGTCTACTTTGGCCAATTTCCATTATCAACTTTGTTGACAAAATTGATCATTTCAGGGTACCAGGCACTGACACTTAAAACTAACTCCTTTACACATTCTATATCACCTAGTCTTCAACAAAAACAATTACATAAATGTATGGAAAATCTTTTTCATCTAACTATTGCTTATGAGATACCTAAATTTAGAGTTTTCTTTCAAAAAACAAATTAACTATGTTTGGGTTTCTCAGGACTTTAGCCTTGCTGCCCTGTCAGTAACAGAAATAAATAAGAAATGATAAGTATTGATAGTCAACTTGAGTAAAAGTAATTTCAAAGATCCCACTGTTTCCTGAAATGAAACTTGTTAAATAGTCAGGAGATTTTCGTGGTCTGTTATGACTCCAATTGATAGATAGATAGATAAACTTTATTTACATGGGGTAGCCCATTCAGCTTTAAGGATGGTATCCAGAGGGCCCTGATGTTGAAAACTAATAATACTGTTATAGAAATTACTAGTTAAAAATAAACTAAAAATAAATTATCAACATTACATGAGGTACAATAAAAAATTAAGAAACTTAAAAGTGGCCTTATAGGTACAAAATTTAATAAGGGAAGTTATAAAAACAAGTTCCAACTACTGTGAAAGAGCACATTTTCTGCCTGGATGTTTCTGAAGTCTAGGAATAAGTAGGCATTGCATTCTGACATTGCATAGACAGCGAAAACAACACAACTTCACAAATGACTGCCATTTAAGACAAACTCTTTAAAATCCTCTCCCCTTGTCAATTGTCCATTTTCCATATTTACACATAACTTTTTCAGCAGTCTCAAGTTACCTCTAAACTAGTTACTATCTTCCCTTACCAAACTGATTCACAGCCAATTCTGAAAGGAGCCACAGGACACTTATCAGCCATTTTTTTTTTGGATGAACACCAACAAAATTGTTGATTTGTTGACATTCAGAAACAGTGATTGTGTCCTTTGCAGGGTTACTCCTGTAGCTGAAGGTTGATGTCCTTCCACGTTCATCCACTTTGGTTATTGAAAGCTTTTCATCCTCAGGAGCCAAATGAATGCCTGCCAAACAAAAAAGGTAGATCTCAATAAGATAACTAATTGCAAGTTATATTACAATAAGAAAACACAACCACTTTAAAATGCCATTGTCAAAAGAACCATTTCAAAATAATCTTACTCACCACTGGTATCCTTTTCCAAAAGGTAACAAATCATGTACCTAAGAATTTTCATTACATCTCTTGGTGAATTCACAGCTTTTCCCAGGAAAGGCATGTTCCCAATTATGTCACCGTTGATCATAAACCACTGCATGACGAATTCAACCTCACCCTCCTCAATCATACTTAGATCTAATTTAGAAGGAGGTTCTTTAACTATTGAAGAAAGCAAAGTGCAGTCAAGTTTACAAACTCCAAAATATGCAGAAAATGTGATCTGTTAGCTATTCACCTTAGCCTGCATGGGCACAACAAAAATCCTTTCCTACAGCCACATTTCTCTTAATTTTTATCTGAGGATTCACACTGCCTCACAACAAATGTATTGCAATATTCACTTAACTGGAGCAACTTCAAATACTAATTTTGTTCCACTAAAATCTAACCATAGGTTGACAAACAAATTAAGTAATAACCAATTCACACCAAAGCTTAAGCATGTTTTAAAGCTGTTTTGTTCATTAAACACACTTTAAAATTAGATCATTAGGTTTCATCAATTTAAACGTCAACAAGTTAATGATGTAAATAGGCCACAGTAGAGAGTTTCTAAGCTGATGTTTTGAGGGTTGGCCCCCCTACTTCAGTGAACCATATAGGAAATTTAGCTCTCTGAATAAGAAACCTTGTACATTCAAATCAAAACAGGTTATAATTAACTGCAATGCAATTACCATGTACACCATCAACAACCATTCCATCTTCCCTTTTATTAAATCTGCCTGTTAATTCAAGTTTCAAACCCTGTTGGTGGAATGCAGATAACATCATTGAATAAGAATGACGTCTATTGTGTTATACCTCGATCTTCAGAGCCTCGCGACACATGTAAGTGAGGCGAACCAAAGTGGCCGGGTATTCTGCAGTCTAGCCTTGTTCAATCTACACCAAAACTGATGTAACATCAGCAAAAGAAATTCATTCTGAGACTCACTTATTTCTTCCAACATATATCTACGAAACTCACCTTCCGATCGTAGCACAAGGAGAAAATTGATTCTGAAAGAGAACAGTTGACGGGTAAAAATTGTATCAACAACGAACCTGGTATTCTTTATTAATTTAGGCGTATTCTTAGTTATGACAAAAAACTGGAGCTCACATTAAAGAATTGTTTCACAGTCGATACAGCTAAGTAGCTAAAGTTATACAATTAGAGCGTTAGATATGGGAGGTTCATTTGATTCGTAAAATTTAACTGATGAGTAGGGCTGCTGGTCCATGTCCTCAGGTCCTAATGAGCTAATTGCCCGACAGTCAGAAATTTGGAAAGAGATCACACACCTTTTTTTGCAGTCAGCGATGCCATTTCCAGCCTTCTCCAGTGACTACATCACAACGAACAGAACCATAAGACACGGGGTCGTCACTAATAACCTCGTGACGATGATCTCCGACGATGATCTCCGACGAGAATCTTCGGTTCAATGGTTCGGGTTTCGGGTTTCCTTTAGAAAAAACAAATATGGCGGATGTTTCTCTTAACCTTTTGCAGATCTTTATGTTTTGCCTTGTACATCAAATAAAACTCTGAGTTACTTTTAATAAAGCTGAGAGCAACTGTTTATATTTTAGTGCGTATACCAGTGTGTATCACCGAATGGTGAATCAACGTCAGTTTGAAAGATGGCATATTCGATCGTAATCTTCCATCCATGAAAGTGACGTGACATGCTGGGTGATCGTACTCGGCGATGAACGACAATTTGCCGAATATTGCCCTCGGATTTCCGAGCATTTCTTTCCCGCTAAGCTTCGTTCTTTGGCGGGCATTTTCAAATATGTAAATGCAGATTTTCTATTAAGGTTCCGCGACCGCTAAATCTGGAAGTTTAGTAAGAACTGTGATAGCCCAGCTAACCCTTTTAGAAATGGCTACGCCAGTAAATGTCGAAGAACGCCACACAGATGATCTTGTACAATTAAACAGTACTTTGAGTACTACTGCTCATGCGGTATGTTCGTGGGAGCCGAAGTTTAAAGGATCTACGAGCAAGTATGTTGGTTATGTCGAGTCAGTTGAAGCAGCCATGGCTGTGATAAAGCAATATGAGATAGAAACCACGACAAAGTTTTCCTGTTTTAAATCTGACAATATGTTTGGGGCTGGAGGTGAGTCTATTATGCATGCAAACATGGGAAAAATATACATTTAGATTGGGGGGCATAGGCGAACGAACAGGAGGGGGGGAGGGAGGCGGCAGCCCCCAGTCGTAATTTTTTTTCGGACAAAATTACCCTGCGAACAGAGTCTCTTCGATCTTCTTACCCGACTGATCTAGGAAGATCGACTCTGCTCGCTGGGTAGGACAAAATGCCCATGATTCCAGCAAAAGCACATGGAGAAAACAAACAAAAAATCCCATTAATTAATAAAATGGGTTTCAAGAATTCAAATTTGGATTCTGGAATTGTGACACTAGTTTCGTGAGACACGATAATTTTAAACAGTTAGTTTTTTTTTTTAATTTAAAAATACGCCTATGGGTGTGTGTGTGTGTGTAGGGGGGGGGGGGGGGAGGTTACTCCCATAGTGGACTATGAATGTTGAGAGGCTGTGCATGAAAGGGTTACCTTTTTCAGGTCAAAAGTAGTAGATGAAAAGATAAGGGTTTGGACAACTGGACAGATCCCCCCCTATATAAAAAATTATTGAGTAGAACCCCCCCTCCCTCTCACTGGGATGTCCAGTAATATCTGTCTAAAAATTACAACTAAGGTTAGCTGATGTTTGTATTGTCATATAGGCTTATTGACTTTATTAAGAACGAATTTCACCTGATCTGAAAAAAAATGTGTGGATTCTTGCTGGATTCAACTGTAGCTTACGTGCTTGGGTTAAGCAGGTGAGGGCTATGGATGAATATTAGATAAAGGTGAAGCAGGTAAAAAAAGAAACAAATTGTGTCATTTAATCTTTGAAATAAAGAACAGAAATGCTTGATAAAATGACCAGTGCATTAAATAAAATACAAACAAAAATTCCTTCTTTGGATGTTGTCACAGATCCCTTTGCCAAGCCAAGAAAAGTTTATTTTAAAGATGACAAAATCCCATTTGATGGAGTGCCCTTCAGTATCATTGGCTCAAAGGTGTTTGACTGCCAACATGGTCCAGACAGAAAAAAGGCATTCAAAGCAAGACAAGCCAATGAGAAGGTATGTTTTTGACAAATTAAAATTCCAAAAAAAATCTATTTCTTCCCCATCTAAGTAACCTTTTGTTTTTGTTTGTTTCTTTTCTTACATTATAATTATTATTTCTTCTTAACTACAGGCTGGCGATCACTCCTTCAAAAAGAAGAGATTTTTACCTCAAGACACCATGAAATTTGGGTGCACTGCAAGTATTCGTCTATCAGAAGTTATTACATATCCAAGTTACAAGGTACTTCAGTCTGTAAACAATGAGATGATGATGATGATGAAGATGATAATGATGATGATGATGATTATTATTATTACTATAACTATTGCTGTGTGCTATTGATAGCGATGTTTTCAACATATTTTTAAGTATAGTAACCTCAATACTCATAATTTATTATTAGTCTGTACTAAATTACAAGTAAAAGTTTTGTTAACAATAACTCTTTACAAGTATATCAGGGATGACACAGAGAGACTTCGACGGGACATGTCCAAAAAGCTAAAGACTGACACCAACAGTGGACAAAAACCTCCATATGAACGTAGAATCTATATCTACCTACCAAAGGTATAATATATGCATGCCAATATGGCTGCCACGCTCTTTAGAGCTCTTGCAGTTTTCTATATTTTTACCTTCATAACTATGATAACAGTCGAAAGAGCTTATCGAAATCAATCTTTAACATCAAGATGCATTAGTTGGATGGCTAGATTTGAGCTGAGAGTATCCCGGTCTCGAAATCTCCGGGTAAGAAGGGCTATGGTGAAATGGGACAGTCGAGGCATGGTCTTCCTGGCCGCCCCTGAGAAGTTTGTTGTGCTCGACATTACTGTTAATATGGATGTCCATCCACATCCTGGACCTGAAGAAGTGGATAATGACCACGGTAAACGAAAACAGAGCTCCAACTCCTCGGACTCTGCTTGTCAACCTGCAATTGGGTCAGTCAGAATCCATTGCTCTCACAATCGTGACAGGCTACTTTCGCTGAGACGTTCGGCGGGCCGACCTGCGCCTCATGTTTTCGATACCCTTAAATCCCTGGGAATTCTGAAATACAGAGGTCCGGGATTACGAAGATTGGGGAAAATTACTAAAAATATCTCTGCATCGCAACACTCCGACAGATGTCGACCCATTGAAGTTGTTAAAACCCGGCGGTTTGCTAGACCTTATCGCTTCCAAGATCCCGCTAAGAACAGATATCTTACAGCTATTCCTCGAGAGCCTACTAAATCATCTACCGATTGCTCGGAGTTTGCCGTTCCCAAGTGTATGTTCATCAATATTTGCAGTCTCGCAAAAACTAAGAACAAAGTGCGTGCGGCGGTTGGACTTGAGGCTGACTTGCGATCTAAAGATATTGATGTTTGTGTCGTATCGGAAACACACCTCAAACCGGCACAACCGGATGCGATTGTAAATATTGAGAACTATTCCATCTTTCGTAGAGACAGAAATTGGAATGGCAGAGATATGCGCAATAAGGGTGGGATTGCTATATACATCAGGAACAATCTTGCAGTAGAGGATGTTTACCGCTCTAGTCTTTATGAATTAATTTGTATAACTCTGCGACTTCCCAAGGGACATCGATTTGTAATATGTGGAGTTTATCATCCCCCAAAATTTAATTATGCAGAGATCGATCTAATGAATCATCTTGTAAATACCGTGGATAATATACTAGACAAACATCCACAAACAGTTGTGTTGTGCGGTGGCGATGTCAACAAACTGGATATCAAACGCTTCGAAGAAATGTCTGGTTGGAATGCTCTGGTTAATTTCCCCACCAGAGGGAATTCTTGTTTGGACAACTGTTTCACGAACCGCACGGATCTCTTTTCAAAGTGCTATCCCTTTCACATGCTCTCCAAGACGGATCACATGGGAGTTATTTTACCACCCGGTATAAAGCTTCCACCTATCCGCCGTAAAGTATACGTGCGTGACCAAAGGGCTCATAGAAAGCGTGATCTGTATATCGCGTTGGCGAAGGAAAACTGGGATGATATGATACAGGAAACTGATGTCGATGAAGTGGTTGGTAGGCTCGAAAATACCATCCTAGGGCACCTGGATAGCTGCATGCCTCTGAAAACAGTGCGCATGTCTTCAAGAGACCCGGGCTGGATGACTCCGCTCGTTCGATCGATGATACGAGCCAAATCACGCATATCACTCAGTAATCTAGACCGTCTTAAAGTTATGAATAAAAGGATCTCTGAAGTCATTTTCAGAAACAGAAGGGACTTTATCGCCTCTATTGGAACTCGGGATTGGTGGAAAAAAGTGGATAAAACATCTCAGCGCCGCAAGCCGGTGATTTCTCTATCTCTTGGCCACTACGAACTCAACGCGTTAAATGACTACTTTGGTGACCTATGTACTGACCACGCCTACAGAAAGCCAACACCTCTGGAGATTAGTGAAGATCAGGAAGTCCCAGAAATCTCAGAGCGACAAGTCCTGAATTCTCTTATGCGTATAAAGAAAACAGCAACCGGACCAGATGGCATCCCGTATACTATATGGAAAGACCACGCCGAGCTATTCGTTCCAGTGATCACCTGGATTTGGAATCTGTCTCTTAGAACACACGCCTGGCCTGTCTCTTGGAAAAAGTTAGACCTGTACCCCTTGCCGAAGGTTGATATACCTAAGGGAATATCAGACTTCCGCGGAATAAATGTGACACCTGTCATCGCAAGGTGCTTTGAGAAAGCTGTCTTAGGAACACACGCAAGGGAGACCTTCGATGAACATTCTGGGATCTCACAGTTTGCATACATAGAGGGAGGGAGCTGTACCAATGCTCTACTGACTATCCAACATACTGTCAATCAATATCTTGATATCCCAGAGTGCAAAGCGGTACGCCTATTCGCTATGGATTTCAGCAAGGCTTTTGATAGTGTGAAACACGATCTCCTCTCACACAAATTGAAGCAACTCCCCCTAAATCCTTTTATAGTTAACTGGTATCTAAGCTTTTTGGAAGACAGGCAGCAGAGAGTCATTAGAAATGGGTTTATTGGAAAATGGAAAAGTGTCAACAAAGGTACCACCCAAGGAAGTGTCAGCGGGCCGCACTTGTTCAATGTCTTTCTCAGTGATTTAGAGATACACTTGGACAATAAGAGCGTGCTGGTAAAATATGCAGATGATACAACCATTATCTCGCCTGTGATAGGTGATAATGACAATTCTATCGCACTGATTAATCAGTTTTCCCAGTGGTCTAGAAGTAATGGTATGTGTAGCAATCCATCTAAGTGCAAGGAAATCATTTTCCGCAAGAAAGGTTGTACAATAGAGTTTCCGATGGTGTCTGGAATACCACAGACAAAAGAGCTTACTATTTTAGGGGTAACATTTCAGGAAGACAGTAGGTTCATAACACATATTCGGGAAAAACTAATTAAAGCAAACAAGTGCCTGTTCATTTTAAGATCTTTAAGGAAAGAAGGGTACAATCAGGCCGAAATAGACCATCTGTTTCTAAATCTGGTTCTACCAAATATATTATACGGGCTGTCCGTATTTGGCGCTGTAAATTCCGAATTAACAACAATCCAATGTTTCTTAGATCGATGTTATAAGCGCAAGTATACATCCGATCACATTAATGTTTATGAATTGTTAGTTCAACAGGACACGCGTATCTTCAAGAATGTTTTTAATAATACAATACACCCTTTAAGAGCTATAATGCCAAAAAAGAAATTAACCAAGTACAATCTGAGGAAAGAGACAAGTCACCATCCTAAAATAAACACTGATAGGTTCAAAAACACGTTTGTTAATCGCTTAATTTTTAAACATAATCTAGTCTTATAATTTTTATCTTGATTTTCTCTGTAATTTATATATATGCCTTCTTTTAATGTTGTAACATAGGATATGTGATTATTTATCTTATGACTTAATAAAGATTCAATAATAATAATAAAGGAGGATGAACACAAAGACCATATCACTGGCGAGGTTTGTTAAGCACCCGTCCGATGAATGGTCTTACAAGTAAACCTAAGATCATTTTTATAAATTTTTCTGTACTGATAAATGAGACAATGGTGAATTTTAAGCTTGGAAATAAAACTGCTGAACCTAGCAGTATGCATGCAGGATGCATGTTAAATGGGCTGGCTCTCCGGGAGTTCTTGTAGCTCACTGGAAAGAGTTTCTGCCCGACGTGTGGGATGTCATGGGTCAATTTCTGTCAGGGACTCAGCTTTGTTTCTTTGCTTCATGCTTGTGTCATGTTGATGCTTAGGGTACATTTTTCTGTACTGTCACTTACTTTCTTAATCTACCGTTTTGTCTATTAAACTGTATTTTGATTTTAAGACAGGATCAACAAAATAAACAAGTTCATTCTGATTAATTTGTGCCCATAATTTAAAAGGAAAGTCAGGTCATCATGCAAAGTGTAATAAGTCGATACCAGAAACTGTAATCTAAAGTACCCATGTCAGTAGCAATATACCTCTAATCGGATGCCACTGACATCCTGAGTAGAATAATTATTACTCTACTCAGGCTCAGTGACAACTATTCCACAATATTGGCTTAACCTCGTGCGGATCATCGACCATTCAGTATTATTATTAATTATACATATTAAATTATATATTTGTATAGTTATTAACACAATTTTTTTCCTTCTTTTTCAACAAATAAGGTTGGTGGTCTTCTGCAACCAATTGACAAACAGCTTGTAGACAAGATTGAAGAGCTTGTTGGTGAAGGTGTTAAAACTGTTGATGAAATGAAAAGACACCTTAAACAGTTTGTGAAATGTGAACTTTTTCCAGGGCAGACTCCACCTCCTATTACAAACAGGCGCTTCTATCCCACAGATGTGGATGTCAGGAACCACATGTACCGGGCATCGGTAAAAAAATTGCTGTCCAAAGTGGATCAGGAAAACCTGCAAAGGAAAATAGAAAATTGGCGTGAGGAGCATCCTGAGGACTTGTTCTATTTTCGACCCAGTGCTCTGTCTACCTCAGCTACTGCCGAAACAGGAAGTGAAACAGATGAGACTTGTGAGCAGACTGAAGAACTCCTCTTTCCACATCAAAGAGCCAGGCAGAAACATCTTATGAATCTTTATGGAAATGAAATATCCCTCCTTGATGCAACCTACAAGACAATGAGATATGACCTACCATTATTTCTTCTGGTTGTCAAGACAAATGTTAACTACACGGTTGTGGGATGTTTTATAATTCAAAGGGAAACAACAGCTTCCATTCAGGAAGCACTGTAGAACAGTTATTATAACTTTGGAGATAATAAGAATTGTTTAATCTGGATGGCTTACCATTAATCATAACCAACCAGTTCATATATATATAGTGTCATAAAGAAAAGGTTTTACTTATAGGTTTCCAATATTTTCAAAAAATACAAAAATTATATCCAAATAAAGATTTTATGAAGTTAATTTTTTATTTAATAGATATCACAACATATATCTGTGACTTTCACCGAGAACAAAGCTGGGAGAGATGGCTGAGAAAAACTGAAAATGGTTTGTCAGAGAGCAGGGAGGAGGTCCTAAGTCTGCTTCGTAATGTTGCCAAATCATCAACAGAGGAAGCATTTCAAGACAATCTGTCCTCACTTAAGGAGAGTGACCTTTGGTTAGCCAATCCCAAGCTTAGAAATTGGTTTGAAAAAACCTGGTTGGTAGAGGCCAAGGTAAGTAGTGTACACACATCAAACATTTGCTTGGGTTTTCTCTGTCACTTTCAGTAAATAGTGCAGGACCATTCTCAGTCAGTGTTTTCCACAGAGCATAGTATTGTCCGTATGTCTACTAGCAGTTTGATATTAAAAAAACCTATTGACAATATTGATAAGGTACACATCTGTTGGATTGTCATTGCCGCCATTGGCTTGTTATTTAATATCTAAAAGCCTGAAGGAGACAATGCACGGTGTGACTTTTTACAAGTTTTTGTAACACAGCAACAACAATTTGAATACTGTATTAGTGATTTATTGATTCATTTTGTAATTATTTATTATGTCATAAATTTGGCACAATAAACATATGATGCCCAAGCATGCAGCAAGGGAGAAATATAATACTTTTGAAAAGATTAAATTTCCTGTAACCTGTTCTGTTACAGAGATGGGTGTGGGCATTTAAGCAGGACAGATTCCTGGTCAGTATCAACACCAACAATGGAACTGAACGCCAGAATGAATCGTTGAAATACCAATATTTGAAGGACCGCAATAACAACAGCCTTAGCGGGATGATTACCGTAGTGACTGAGGAGTATTTTCCAGACAAATACAGAAGGTACAGTAACTGTCAAAGACAGACAAAACATCACTATTAACCATTTTGAGGTGGGGAATCACTTTATCATGACCAAAAAAAAAGCACAATTGCACAGTTTGAGTGAAGTTTTTATGACAGTGTGTTTGAATTTTTTGAATCTCATACAATTCCTTAAAATTTCTCAAAAATTCAGACTGCGACAAAGAATCACTCTCTAATGTCAGGCCCCTAAAACTTGGCCATTTTGTATTTTTGAATGCTCTTGGGGTTTCAAGGAATTAGTCTATTTTTTAACACAATATTTTTTCATTATTATTGACAAGGTCACTTGACTCTTATGAGCAAAGAGATAGCCAGTTTCAAGCTATTGAATAGTCGGGGGCTAATGAAAAAGTGGGTGGTCAATGGAAAAAAATGAGCCTTTCCCCTCGTCCCCTCTTTTTTTTTTTTCATTAACTTAGCTATTTGAGAATAATGGCCCAACAACAATACCTCTACAAACTTGCAATTCATATTCTATCAAAACGTTAAGTAAATCGGAAGCGATGATCTCTCCATCTAAGCAGCTTGCATGTCAACCTTTTTCCTCTCTCTTTCTATTTTTGTTAGGTATGTGGAGCTAAACACAAAGTTTAGTGGAGGCTACAAGCGTTACAGCTTGACCCTACCCAAATACCTGCACAACAAACCAAGACCTTTCCTAAACCACTGTGAGAAGTGGATAAAACATGCAAGCGAAGTTCAATCAAAACACATCAGAGAAGAAGAAGGCGGAAATTTCGAAGTCCAGTCCCAGACAGATGAAGTTTGGTACGATCTTTCTTTTGGTTCTGAGAATATCATGCCAAGATGTACCTGTCCTGATTTTTGCCACACTGGGCTGCTATGTAAGCATTTTTTTGCAATATTTGACCTGTATCCAATGTGGCAGTGGGATGCATTACCAGAAAAGTTCCGACAAAACCCTCACATCTCACTAGACTGGGAACATGTCTTTGTTGATGCTAATAAATATAAAGCTACCAATGAGTCCACTGAGGAAGGAAATAATGGAATTGGCGAAAATCTTAAAAGGGATCTACAAGGTCAAAGAACTGGCATACCCAGGCAGAGAGCCAGAAATCCTGAAGACCCAATAAGGCAGGAAGCAATGGTGTGTAGAGAGAAACTAAAAGAGCTAACATCAATAACATACAACATTGAAAATTTAAATGGCCTTAAGGAACTTAATACTTCTCTGGAATTATTAGTCAACAAGTTTAAAAAATGCCAAACAATTGATGAAAAGGAAAACTTTCCACAGACATTGCTAAACAAACAGGTTAAGTCAAATGGTAAATCATCTGCTGGGCATTACCTTCCACTACCTGTGCGGCCCAAGAAAAACCGGTACAAAAACAGAGTTGGGGCATTTGCATCTATGATGCAAAAGCACTACAAAGTGAATGTCCCTGTGAATGGTGCCTCTAGTACCTCTGACAAAACCCAAACCAAAAAAAGTCTGAAAAGAAAAAACAAATCAGGCCTCAAATATTCCACACCAGCTAAGAAACAACGACGAGACTGGGGACAACCACCCCAGAATGTGCCGACATTGAATAGTGAAACATCCTCTTCCAATGGCATAAATGATGCTCCCACTCCTGCACCCACAGAAAATTCAAAACCACAGTCAGCTCCACAGAAGCACACTCTCCTGAATGAATCTGGTGAATCAGCTAAAGAAAACACAGATGAGCACAACTGCAACAGTCCCTGTGATCCAGTCATCCCTTCCAGTAAATCACCTGTAAAAAATCTGAAAAGAAAAAACAAATCAGGCCTCAAACATTCCACACCAGCTGAGAAACAACGACGAGACTGGGGACAACCACCCCAGAATGTGCCTTCATTGAATAGCGAAACATCCTCTTCCAATGGCATAAATGATGCTCCCACTCCTGCACCCACAGAAAATTCAAAACCACAGTCAGCTCCACAGAAGCACACTCTCCTGAATGAATCTGGTGAATCAGCTAAAGAAAACACAGATGAGCACAACTGCAACAGTCCCTGTGATCCAGTCATCCCTTCCTGTAAATCACCTGTAATTATTGTCAATGATGATTCTCCTGATCCTCCATTGTGGGTGAAATTAGAAAATTGCAATCCTGATGATCCTGAATCTAAACTAATTCTTTATCACGCAAGCAAAAGTAGTATTCTCAACAAAACCAGCTGGCTAACAGATTCAGAAATCCATGCAGGGCAGCTTCTCCTAAAGAAAGAATTTCCATTTCTAGATGGCCTAAATGATACAACAATCACTGGGTCACATGTTGTGCCTGCTAGGTCTGACTTTGTTCAGATTGTAAATACTGGGTCACACTGGGTGTGCCTCAGTACAATAGCAACAAGACCAGCTAGTGGCACTGTAAGGATCTTTGACAGCCTTTACCTTAAACCCAGTTCAATAGCAATCAAACATGCTTGACGCATGTTGATGTTTCCTGGGGATCAAATCACCCTTATAAATGAAAAGGTCCAGAGACAAGTAGGTATCAATGATTGTGGCCTATTTGCTCTGGCCTTTGCAACTGACCTCTGCCATGGTTTAGACCCTGTTAATCAAAAGTATGAACAAAAATCTATGCGGCAACATTATGTCCGCTGCCTGGAGAATGGAGCAATGGTGCCATTTCCGAAAACAACAAGGAGAGTTCCTTTTCATATCAGCTGCAACAAATCATCTGTTGCTATCTACTGTCTATGTAGAATGCCATATGATAAAGAGGAATATGTTCAGTGCAGCTACAGATGCAGAGCATGGTATCATACTTCTTGTGTCAACATACCAGAGTGGGCTATTAACAGCGGTAGAAAGTGGAAGTGTGGCAAATGCAGAGAAGCT
This sequence comes from Pocillopora verrucosa, assembly GCF_030620025.1. Lineage (NCBI taxonomy): Eukaryota > Metazoa > Cnidaria > Anthozoa > Scleractinia > Pocilloporidae > Pocillopora > Pocillopora verrucosa. The sequence continues at coordinate 74,938 of NW_026709642.1, read as the reverse complement.
ACAAAATATTAAAGGAACTGAGTGACCAACATGTGTCTAGCAAAAAATCTGCAAGTCTTAGACATCAGATATTTTAAGTTTGTCACTTGAAACCATTCCTCTCATTTGCAATTTCATCACAGAACTTTTTTGTGAAGGTCATTGTCATAACTGTGTTACAGAAAATTTTCATATCTCCCTCACACCCAACAGAAGGGGCTTTTTTAGGTTAAAGTCCCTTTTAAGAAATCTCAGTTTAGCGCCATAGTTTCCCAAAAAAATATTGGTTAAACAGTCAGTGGCTGCAACTTATAGTGATCTTCTAGAGATGGGTATCTATTTTTGGAACCACACAATTTTGAAGTAATCCAAAAATGGTTTAAAATATTGTGATACAATTTTTTTTAAAAAAAAGGATACCAAACTGCAGTTTAAATAATTGTGCGAGTAATCTATTTACAAGTGTTCCAACTGAAATTTGTTTAAAAAAGTCAACAGACAAAATAATTTGAAAAAAAAACAGTTGTTGTAGAAAATTTTTAAAGTTATTTTTAACTTTAAATTTCACCACATCTGTTATGCTTGCCACCACATGTGTTATGCAAAAAAATAAGTTTGGTAAAGCATTTGCTTTAATTATACTTGTTGAGTATTATGCTGTTTTGAGGGCTAATCATTGTTACCAACTTGCATGGTGGCAAATAGTTTAGTTGTTTTTCAACTGTATGACTTAAATGATATTGTATGGTTAATATCTACTGTTTCAGTTTTTACATTTTAATAAGCTTACTTGATGCTTAGTTCTATAAATTTGTGTCAACATAAAAAAGTGTACCTAACAATATTAGTTTGGTCTGTATTTACATGTACCGTAACTAGTAAGCTCATGTTTCCATTAACAGGCTATGACCTTATTTGCATTTTAGGGAAAAAAAAAAGTTTAATCTTGCATTCTCTAAAAAAGAAGAAGAAGAAGAAGAAGAAAGACTTTATTTATTGAGGATAGCACGTGATAGTGCACAAACACTAATAAACTTGTGGTCCTCCTAATTACAATAAATATATAAATACAATAGAATCATTAATAGAATGAAATATAAATAGAAAATTAGCTAAAACAAGTAAGAATATATAAAACTACTATCAATAAAATTTACGGATTAAAATGAGCTAAGCATGATTGGTCCTTATAGTAATATTTAAATACGTTGTCTTTAAAGGCCTTAAGTGTATTAGACTTTTTTAATTCAGGCTTTAACTGATTCCATAATTTTATGGCAGAAACTAGAAAAGTTTTCCCTCCTTCTCTAGCCCTTTTAAACTTAGGTAATAAAAAGTTGTATTTACAAAATCTAGTGTTGCGTGAATGTACTGAACTTAATAATCTTAAGCTATCATTAAGATAATTAGGTACACAATAATTAATCCTTTTAAATAGTATTGAACATTTAGCCATCTTAGTAGAGTCATAAAATGGTATCCACTTTAAACGATTGAATAGCATAACTGATGAACTACGTGGTTCAGCATCTAATAAAACCCTAGCAGCTCTCTTTTGTAGCCTAAGTATTCTTAAAAGAGATTCATTAGAGCAAAGTGACTGCCATGCAACATTGGCATAATCAAATAATGGCTTAATTAAACTATTATAAAATAAAAGTCTTTGGTTAAATGGTAAACAAAGTTTGATCTTATTCAAAATTCCAATTCTTTGTGAAATTTTTTTACACAGTCTGTCAACATAAGTGTTCATTGATAAATCGTGGTCAATGTCTATACCAAGAAGTTTAGCTGAGGGTACTTGTTCCAATGATACACCATTCATAGTTTTAAGAGATAAATTATAACCATCTGGTAGTTTCTTCCCAAGGCGTTTGCCTGTGACCAGTAGTGTTTTAGTCTTTTTTTCATTGAGAGGAAGTTTATTGGTGTGCGTCCAGCATTCAATTTCCTTCAAAGAAGCAGCTAGTGAATCTTGTAGAGAATCAACCGCTGAGATATCTGCCGATAATGTCAGTGTGGTGTCATCAGCATAGAGATCCAGGTCAGCACCATTAACATGTAGAGGCAAATCATTGATATAAATGACAAAAAGTAAAGGGCCAAGGATACTACCCTGTGGAACACCATGCCTCACAAGAGTAGAGTCAGATGTCACATTATCAATAGCAATAAATTGATGTCTATCAGTCAAGTATGAACTAAACCATTTACTTGCAACTGGAGTTAAACCATAGGCATTCAGCTTTTGCAAAAGAATTTCACGGTCAACCATATCAAAAGCTTTCCTGTAATCAACTAAAAGAAGACCGCTGACTTGATCATTGTCTAGATTAAATAACAAATTGTCTATGACTCGTATAAGAGCAGTGTCTGTTCCATGGTGTTTCCGAAAACCTGACTGTAAAGGGTACAATAGATTGTTTTCACATAAGTAATTATAGAGATGATCGTGTATATGACGTTCCAGAATCTTTGACAAAACAGGTAATATCGAAATGGGTCGATAATTGTCAGGATCCTCACGGTCCCCAGATTTAAACAACGGAATGACTTTCGCTATCTTCCAACAATCAGGGAATACACCAGAATTAATTGAAATATTCAAGATTTGAGTAATTGAATAAGCAATAGCTGGTCCTGCTATTTTCAGATATCTTGCACTTATCTTGTCAATACCCATAGCTTTGTTTGTTTTAAGTCCTAACAGAGCACCCAGCACAAAATCTTTGGTAACAGGAGGAATATTGAAAAGAACATCCGGATCTTTTCTTGAACAAACAAAGTTTTCAACCTTTGAATTGCAATAAGGTACATTAGGTAGTAGATTCCTCAGTGAATCAGCAATTGAAGTGAAGTGATCATTAAACTTTTCGGCCAAAACAACATTTGGCGTCTCAACTGATTTTGATACATCGCCCATTAGTGATTTTATGGTTTTCCACATCTTTTTAGAGTTTCCCTTGTTGTTGTTGAAACAGGTATTATAGTATTTATATTTCGCACTGCGAATCATGTTTACAACTTTATTCCTCGCGATTTTGAAGCAGTTCCAATCCGTGACACAACGACTTTGCCTTGCTTTACGTAGTAAAGAATCCCTTCTGCGAAGCGCTTGTAAAATATTCACAGTCATCCATGGAGCTTGATTTTGTTTGGCTACTTTCTTTACTCGCCACGGACAGTGGGCATCCAAGATGTTAATGAAGAGACCCATCCATGCATTTAAGATATCAGTTAAATCGTCAAAGACAAATGCAGTATTCCAAGGAACTTCTTTGAGGTCGGAAACGAAGGCGGATTTGTCAAAATGCTTCGTATTACGATATTTAATCGTTAAAGATTTATTTTATTTATTGAAAGAAAATTCAGTAAAGAAATTTTTATGGTAAATTTATAAAAACAAGGATGGTAATTTCTTATAGCATGCCTACCAGCACTTCAGGCAGACAGACCTTAGTACATTTACCGCTAACTCTCGACCAAACTTTCACCTTCATCTAGTCTTATGTCATTTTGATGGATGGCCCATCTCTCCATCGACCAAAACGACGTTTCTTCAGAAATGTGAATAACATTACAAGAGCATTTCCTTGCAAATTCCTAAATGAACAAAATAATACGAAGATTGTTCTTTACAATTGTTATTATGATTAAAGATTATATACTCACCATTCACCGTTCACACCATCTCCTCAATCTCCCTACTCATGGTAATCGCCTCAAGCTTTAGTGTCCGCCATATTTGTTTTAACGAATGGGAACCCGATCACTGTGCCGAAGATTCTCGCCGGAGATCATATGACGTCACGTCAGTTTCACAGATGGAAACTAGTGACGACCGAGAAACGGAGACGCTTTCCCACGTACACACAATCCTGTCAGCGGCAGTAAAGGGGTTTTTTGGTAGGTACGTCATGTCTGGGCAATGTCCTACATTTTACATACAATACCCTACACACACATACAGGGCTAAACAAGGCTAGACACAACTATACACAGCTCTACAGAGGTATGCGATGCATAGATACTAACTATGCATAGATATACAAGGCTATACACAGCTTTACAGGGCTATACAGAGCTATACAGAGTTATACACAGCTATACAAAGCTATACACAGCTGTACAGAGCAATACACAGCTATACAGGGCTATACACAGCTATACAGGGCTATACATAGCTATACAGGGCTATATAAGGCTATACACAGCTATACAGGGCTATACACAGCTATACAGGGCCATACAAAGCTATACAGAGTCATACACAGCTATACAGGGCTAGACCCAGCTATACATAGTTATACAAGGCTATACACAGCTATACAGTGCTATACACAGCTATAAAGGGCTATATACAGCTATACAGGGCTATACACAGCTATACAAGGCTATACAGAGCTATACACAGATAAACTGAGCTCTGCACACCTATACAGGGCTATACATAGCTATACAGGGCTATACACGCACAATATGAAGCTAAACAGAGCTATACACACCTATACAGGGCTGTGAAGGGCTTTACAGGGCTATGCACAGCTATACAGAGCCATACACTGCTTAACAGAGCTATACACAGCTATACAGAGATGTGTAAAAATGGATAGAGGAAGAGTTCCCGTTGCTATTCTATTGAACGTTTGTGATCGAAATCGTTTTTCAATTGCTGTAACGATTCAATTTGCATCAGATTTATTGTTCCTGAAAGGCGAAGGATTAGGCACATCAAAAATGAAATTAAGGATCAGTTTGTCATCTAATAAGTATAAAAAATGCTGTAAAATGGATTTTCTTAATTTTCTTTTAAATTCTTACTCCGAAATAGGCCATAGATACCACTTAAATGCTCAAGCGATCGTGGAAAACCTGCAGAGCTAAACGAAAAATGTTATCCACTACATAGTAGGATAAGAATATTCAGACTAATGTCATTTACTTGGATTTTGCGAAGGGGTCCAGTTCAAAGGGTAGTTTTGGACGATCTTTATTAACGATCTCCCGGGTGAAACTGTAGGCGGGATGAGGGCAGCGTTATACGCTGATGACACCAAGCTGCATAAAAACGTCAGCTCCGTCAGCGATAACCTGTCTCTGCAGACCACTCTAGCAAACGTGAATGACAGGTCAAAGGGAAATAACATCAATTTCAACACCTAGAAATGCACAACGCTTACTGTGACACGGATGAAAACTCCCTCGGTTTACTAATACACCCTAAACAACACACAACTTGTGCGAGTGTCCGCGGAAAAAGATCTAGGAGTTACAATTATGGGTACGTTGTCTTGGCACTCTCATATATACACCATCACCGCTAGAGACAACAAGTTCCTTAGGCTCCTAAAGCGGACATGTCCATTACTAACTGACGTGTCTACCCGGCGCGCGCCATTCTTATCGCTAGTCAAGTCACAACTCTGCTACGCTACTCTGGTCGCCTGCTCAGGTTTCCCTGACGGCACATGTCGAGCGAGTGCAGCAGCACGCTACCAGATGGATCTTACAAACCCGGATTGGCGAGATGTCTTGCAGAGACAGACTAATTACCCTGGACTTACTCCCTCTTACCTACGACAGAGAACTGAAAGACTTGGTATTCTTTTATAAGTGCTTATTTAATCATATTCACCTTGATGTATGCATTTGCTTCAATTCCTGCCATTTGAATTAACAACTTTTTTAACAACTTTATTTGGTTTATAACACAGTACTAACTACACCTCTAGCTTGTAGCACGAGCAAGTTCTAACTAGTGTCTACGTGCAGGGCTAGTCAATGTCAAAGGACGTTCTCAGGCAGTCAAAAAGTGTTTGTTTGACGAAAAGCTGGAAGGAGAGCGGACTCGAAAAACCAGAAGAAGGAGCAGTAGAACAAGAGTAATTCCAAAGTTTCACAATGCGATTAAAGTAGGAGGCCTGAAAGGTGCTCGTTTCACAGATTGGTGTTTTTAAACTAAAGGAGTTGCTTAGTCTACTACGGCCGTGAGAAATAAAGTTTGTGAAACTACGTACCTGTTCTTTCGAATTTCACAACTTGCCTTTATCACGTGTTTATTTCTTTGATAACACACTTTTACAAAGAGTAAAAGAGAGAATGCCGTCAATGAGGGAATGCAGAACTATTATAGGTATACGAGTAAATCAAAAAACTATTGTGGTCAATTAAACATGAAACAAGTTGTACTTATTCTGCAGCAATCCAACATGAACGAGTTCGCATAAGATTAGTTACACCTTTTCCAACATAAACATGAAATGCGCACCGTGAATCTTCTGTTATAATAACAAGATACAAAAGAACAAAAATAGTCGTACAAAATCTATGTAATCACTCACTTTTGACACAAAGCTGCATTTACTTAGTAATTTCTCTGTGGATTAATACAGTGTGATTTAGAAATCATAAATCACTAGTCTTCTTTTCTCGCGTTTTTCATCCATTAAAGAGTGAGCTCTAAAGTCTGATTGGACATGAGATCTGACGGGTAACTTTTTTAACTTTTTGAAGAATATGCTTTTAGTATTAAGAGCGGAATTAAAAGGTAGCAGAAGTGAAAACTTCAAAAATTTCACTGAGCAGGATAGAGTAGCCCTATCTTATGTGTATTTTACAAATCAATGCCTCTTAGGTGCGCTATTTTAGCCGCAATCTGTGCTGTAGACGCGCAGCTATGTTTAAAGACATGTCCATAATAGCAGGAGACTAAGCCACGAAATCATACAAATCATACAAATTTTTTTAATTCATGGAGGGTCCTTGACTTAACAACACGTCCTGACAAACCATCAAACAAAGCGTTTCAATGTTTCTCCATGGTCCACAATCCACCTCTGCATTTTGACTTATCATGAACTTTGACCCCTTTTTCCTCTTATGTGGAGAGACAGTCGCCCTATTTCGCTTCTTTCGTTTCGGGGATTTTTCCGGGTCAGCTCGAGCTTGAAAAATGTTTCCACAATTAAAGCATCTGCAGACTTCGGCGCATCCTATGCAACCCGCTACACACGGACGCTTCGACTTGCGGAGACTGTCTTGACACGCCTTGTGACTTGCATTTGGTTCTCGGGCCCCTCTGCTCTTTTTTCCAACTCCACACCTACAGCCTCTCTTCAGACTCTTTTTTATCCTCACAACTTCATTGGAATTGCACGTATTTTTGCAATTGTAGCATCTACACGAGCAGGTATAAGAGTGGTTCACTTTGTGGCGCGGGCATTTACCAGAAACACAGAAAATATCTGAAACTGACTTATTTTTCTTGTTTTTACCGTTAGTGCATCTTGTTTCCTTCGCTTGTTCGTCACAGCCATTCTTACTTGAAACTTCTGAAACGATGAAACCATGTCAATAATTAATGCAATGGTTTTCGACAAGGTTTCGACAAGTTAAAGGTCATTATCATATACTAAAGCAGTGGATAGCGTTGAAGGTGCGCTCTGACTGGCTACTCAAACTCTGAATATCCTTTGCTATTTACCTCCGAGCAACTCGCGAGTTTCACGCTCCCGCACGTACAGGAATAAATTGATTATTAAAATCATCTTTTTGTGCCATATTATCTCACTGATTTAGTGTGTACTAAAAACAGCTATTCGCCTCAGTGTCGTGGCTATTAGCGAATATTTGCCAAGCTGCTTCGCGGCTCGTTAAATATCTACTACTGGCCACCTCCACTTCGGTGCTAAAATAGGACATTGGACTTTTGCTGCGTGGTCATCGTTGGTTTGAAGTGCTTTTATAAAAAATTGTAGATTGCAGATCAAGTTTTGTACATAAATATTTTTCTCTTTTGTGGTTTATATCATTTATCAGTAGTGACCTCTGCACGTCCATCCAGTCAAATACGAATCAGTACAAATGGAATCAATCACTTTTTAGAAAGACAGTATACTATCATACATTTGTCACAAATGTTTCTTGAATATAACTTGTTTTCCCAGATTGACTTCTATCAGACTCTGAAATGAAACTAATAATGTGTAATGGTCAGATGTAAAAGGCCCTTGTATTAGCTCGATAACTGTCACAGTCTGACACAAAGAACTCAAAAGTATCTCTACCGCTAGTTATATTGAAATGGTTGGATAGTATTGAGACTTGTGAGAAACTTCTCACTAGTATTTCAAAATGTTTACAAATAAATTGAACAAAACTGAACAAAACCAAAAATTTTGTCAAGAGCCCGACTCTTAAGCTGTATTAGAAGACACAAGATACCCTACCAGGCCAAAAAAAAAAAAAACACCATAATCAAAGTTGCATGAAACAGAGCTCAGACTCAAGGGCATAATTACACAGATTCATATATTTTTAGTTTAAAATAAACCTGTTATTGCTACTTACGCTTCTTCTGATCCTTTAATGGTATCGCTTTTTCCATCAATTCTTCGATATTTGTTGGCTGCCAGTCGCAGAACCCATTTATCGAGACATACAGAGGCAAATCCTGGATGTTGAGCTATGCAACCCATCGACCCTCTCGTATCCTCTAGTACAGCTGGCGATTTGAGAGAATCCGTGCATTTTTCGATCTCTTGACAACAATGACATTCTTTGCAATTTATCAAGAACTCGGTGCAGCAATTGCCACAAGAACACCTGATAACATTCGATCATAAATTAGGAGACTGATTATAGTTTGTAAATTCGCGATTGACAGATCTAAAACGATGGGCTGTTTACAAAATTGATGTCTTTGTTCATGTTTAACCAAATCGCACAAATTTCAAGCTATTTGCTTCATTACTTTGTAAGTCTTACATAAAAGATGCGAGGGCAATATTGATGCAAGATTCGAGAAACCCAGGCCGGCTTGACGACGGTGTCCAGCTTGCGGTCACTTAAGTCGGCAAAAATTCGCATAGCGTACTACTTTCCCATTGATTCGAGCTTTCAAACAACTTTTTAACATTCTGTCCCTTTTCTTTTTTTCTACCAAACTTCTGCGATACTCTCTTGTCCACTCTTCGTCTCCTAATGGCTCGTTCGTATATGGCCCTTCCATGTCGTCCTCCTTGTCCTCCATCTCACCGCTTTGAGTTGCAATTTCAGCTTCAATCGCCTCGTACCCCAGAATATAATTGAATCCGAGTCATCGGAAGAGAGACTTACGTCGGAATAACACGATATATTGGACATAATGCGAAAATATCACTGAAAATCCAGAGAAATTACTACTAATAAAAAAAAAACTCGTGACGTCACGGCGCCCAGTCCCCTCTTTGCTCGACCAAACATTTTATCTTCGGATTAGAGAGCTTGATAAAAAATTCATGAAAGGGCAAAATACCACAAAAATACCAAAAAAACCAAAGTCATTTTAGAGAATTGATTAAAGTCAATACAGTTCCTTGCACATTCAGGTAAAATATTACAGCTCTTAGCAGCTTGATCTTGATAAATGTGTGATACCACTAGTAGGATTTCCAGCGTCATGGCTGCGCTGGACTTCAGAGTTCAATCGTGCTTAAATTGCCTCAGTTCCAAGTAACTTGCCCATTCATGAGAAAACCTCGCCTTGTGAACTGACTTTAACAACTGCCATTCGATCGATGTAGATGATGTTATTTGTGAAGGATGAAACAGGCCTGTCGAAGAGCACAAACATATTGGATTGTATACTTTTATCATGTCATTGCTATCTCAAGTTACTGATGATCATTTGAAGTACTCACTTTCATGTGAGCATATTGTAGAGCTTCAACTTTACTGCTAGCGCAATATACTTAGAATTTAAGCAAAAAATTAAAGTATACAGAAGTTTGTTTTATTTTTTTTTTTACATGAATCACAACCGATTATTATGATTTACCAATTAAAAATTTGAATCATAAAACTCTTTTATTTCACGTGTAGGAGGTTGTCAATCAGAGAAAAGTTCATTCAGTGAGAGATATGAAGATGGAAAGCTTTACTATGAAGAAGAATGGTATGTGGTTCTGTGACTGACATATATTTGTTAATTTGTGACAGCTGTGCACACATGACAATGACTATCAAGACTAAATTACACACCTTGAGCGATGTTTGTGGATAGTTGTGCAAAAGCTCTAATAATCATAATCTCATCTTTACATTCTTTTTCAAGGTTCCACAAGGGTGATCATGTCTGATAGAGAGAAGAAATGATACACATTCCAGGTATGTTTACAGCTCATGTTCCTGATGTTACATGTTATGGTGGCTTTACTTTTAGATTTGTTCTTTTTGTAAGGATTTCAGTGAAACTATCTTGAGCCCTATCCTTCAATTTCACTTGTTCGTCAATTTGTGTTTGTGTATTTGTTAGTCCCCAGTCTAGGTCAATTTCTTTTTCGAGTGTGTACTGCAAGGCACTGATTTTGCTCCAGAATATTTTTCAGCAATTGTCAGACATAATTGTTAAGTCAAAGAAGTGCCTTGATTTATTCAATTTTAGCATGTTGCAGCCATAACACTAGGTAAACACAGTTGCTTATACTTAGCTTTTTATGGCTTATTTCAGTAAATTTGTACTGGTGATGAAACATTTTTGTTTTTCTCACTTTAGTGCTGTTGTTACAAGAATCAACACTGGAGAGGTAATTAAATAATTTCCTAGTTTCTACTTCATTTGTGTGATGTTTCTAGCCAGTCTTCCTCTTAAACAAGACTAAAACGTTCTTTTCATGCTAAGCCTTAAAAAACAGAGCTTTCAAGAGAGATCTGCATCAAAATTATCATTAGAATATCACCATCTTATCTCAAGTAAAGGTTATGGGAATCAAGGAACTGATCAGTAAAGGAAAATAGCCTTACAATAAAATAGCCAAATTCTCTCAATGGCTATTGTATGGAGATGCGTGGGCACCATTGACAAGAATTTATGGAATTTAATGGTTTGTTAAAGAGTGACTAGCATCTAATTTCTCCTTACAATATTACCCCTACATTACACATTTATGTCATGAGAATCAAAGAAGTGATCAACTACTAAAGACTCTCTTGATTATTAAACTAATTCTCCTCGTCAGCACCTTAGGAAATGTAAAGAGGACAGTACGGAGATTATACATATTAATGTTAGGGTGTTAAGGGTTACACAAAGTTTAGCCGTTGTTTAACAAAACCGCATTCTAATTTATCTTGAATTTGGCTGAATCTTTTGCCTGAATATTTATATTTGTGAATTTTGTCAAAATCGCCAAAAGCTAGGAGTGAAAAGACAGTTATTTAATAAAAACAATCCTCTTATAGAGAATACATAAGGCCCACTGCTTGCATAAATAACCAGTCTGGGCTAGCCTTCATGTAATTAACCAGTCCTTTACACGTTTACAATGATCATGAGTAATTGTTTATTTGTGATTTTCAGGTGTGGGTGAGAAAAAGAGATGGATCAAAAACAAATTTTTACCTAGGACAACTACAGAAAAGAAAATAAAGGATAAAATAGTCGTGAAAAGTAACTAAGTGCTACATTTTGATTAACGTTGTATAGAATTTGTTAGATTTTAGTCTATTTTGAGAAAGATTGTATAAGGACGCAAAGATATTTGTTATGTGTAATAAAGTTGGTGCATATCATATGACACTTTGACATCATGACTTGTTACTGTGACAACAGTGATGTCTTGAGGATGGCAATTTTTCAAATCCCTCAAACTGTTGTGAGATATTCCGCAAGTTAACTTACTCACGCACAAATGGAAGTAACGAAAAACTGACCAGCTTATCCTGACCCTTGGGACAAGAGAGCAGAAACCTCAGGCCCAACAAGAGCCACAAAGAATGAAGAGAGAAAACTGATGTATAAGAATTAAGATAAACAGGATGAAAGATATCAAGGTCAGGAAAGGTTGGCCAGATAGGGAAGTCTTTTAGTAAAGAGCAAATCACAAGGAAAACTGCTAGCCACACAATGTAAATAAGCTCCCATACCCAAACGCTCAGACTCTCAGATGTGTGTGAGAAACAAGTTTTATGTGTTGGTTGTCTCTTGGCCGGAGGAAAACATTAAAATTTACTATTATCATTATGCAGTAGTTGTTTTTCTATTGGAACTAGCAAGACCTCGCCGGGATCCACACCGTAACTTGACACCCGTGGTTCTAATACAATTTGTTCATGCCAAGTGACGGTGTGGTCCCCGGCGAGGCTCAGTTTAAAAAGGAGGCAGGAATACAGAGTTGGTTTTCAACGGTCGTGTGTCAATGTGAATGTGTACGCGGGCCGTCCGGATAAATTTGAAAACGGATAAATATTTATACGGTTACGGGTTCCGTCCACACGTAAACGGCGTTTTCACACACCGAAAACGGATAAATTTGAAAACGCTCACCAGAGTGGATAAATTTGAAAACGCTGGCTAAGCGTCTCCGTGTGAACGCCTTATCCGGATAAATTTGAAAACGATGACGTAACAATTCAAACTCGATTCACAAACGGCAACGTGTAGACGCGGATAAATTTGAAAACGGATAAATATTTATACGGTTACGGGTTCCGTCCACACGTAAACGGCGTTTTCACACACCGAAAACGGATAAATTTGAAAACGCTCACCAGAGTGGATAAATTTGAAAACGCTGGCTAAGCGTCTCCGTGTGAACGCCTTATCCGGATAAATTTGAAAACGATGACGTAACAATTCAAACTCGATTCACAAACGGCAACGTGTAGACGCGGATAAATTTGAAAACGGATAAATATTTATCTGTTTATAAAAAAATTTATTTAAATTTATCCGGATACGTGTGGACGGGGCCTAAACTGGAAAATTTTGAAGCTAACTGCGGCTTAGCGTCGGCTTCACGGGGAAGATTGAGATTGTAGTCAATTGAAATGAAACTACAGTATATGTGCTTGGATTCTGCGTTGGATTTGTGGCCCCCTGTCATTCTGAGCTTGGATTTTTCGCTTCTCGGATCGGGCGTTCGGATATGGAGTGTGCAGCCTTGGGCTTTTCTTATGTACGTTGAAAACTTCGAAATAGATAATTCGCTAAAATGGGTTCCCTTCCACGTAGTAAGCGGCCAGATAACAAGCAATGCACTGTGGAAGTAAACTGAAGTACTTTTTTGTGAAAGTTTGACTAGTTTTTTAATTCTTTAGAGCGGTCGTAAATTTTCCCATGCAAACTCTTATAATTTCGCCATGCCATGAGTGACTGCAGTGACTGCTATTTCTCACAACTGGAGCTTGGGCCGCCTGTGATCAGACGAAAAACGAAAAAACAGTATAAATTCTCAGTCTGCATTTTGTATCCAGTCTACATTTTGTACCTAGTCGGTATTTTGCACCTGGTCTGCAGTCTGCATTTTGTACTGACCGCATCGGTATTGCCGTTTTTGTTCCAGCGAGCCTCAAGTCAGGACCAAAATATTGAAGCTCGAAAAGACACTTTAGTGTAACTATCTTGGCCGCTATGATTGATTGGTGGACTGTATGTTGAAGAGCTCCCGAGGACAAGCACAATGAAAGAGCAATTACTTCATACCAACTGAAGACGAACGCAAATGTACGGCTTACCAACATGGCTGTCTCTGATGCTCTTCTCTTCTGCGTGGTCACAGTGTGTTGAAATGAAACCGCTACGGGTCCTCAAGGTGTGAACATTTCGGCTTCTCGATTCAAGTTCCATTTTAAGAAGTTCGGAAATGTGATTGAGGATATCATTATTTTTATTAAACCGTGCAAACATTTCATTTCTTTCTTTCTAAGTGGGGAGGGGTGGTATGCGAGACTACTTCCGTTCACGGTCCACAATGCAACTTCTGTCTACGGAATATAAGTTCCGTCCACGGTCGACAACTTCCGTCAACATCTGCTTTACCACAATATCTCGTGGTGAAGGTATGATATTGACTATGATACTATTACTATGATATTGACAATTCTGGTCTGTATCATAGGAAATGTAGGCTGGGAGAACAGGATGGATAATATGAATGCTAGGGTGGGGAAGGAAAGGGTTAAAAGTCGCCAAACCTTTAGCTTTTCTTTATTCTCTTGCATAAGAGGATTCAAGTACATTCACACAAATATACAACAGCACTGTTTAGATTCATTCAGCATAAAAACAATGAAAAAAGAAAAAGTTAATGAAAAGCACATCTACAACATACTCATTACAACTGAGTTGATAACGGGTATACTATGGCCAATTTATATCATCCACTTTGTTAAAAAAACGGATCCTTTTGTGATACCTAGCACGAACCCCTTTGCATTCTGTGTTGCCTGGTTTTCAACTAATAGAATGACGGGAAATTTTTTTGCTTTTATTATAGCTTATAAGATAACCAAATTTAATGCTGTCTTGCTTAGGTTTCCTCGGGACTTCAGCCTTGCTGCCCTGCCAGTACCAGAATTGAAAAAGAAATAATGAGTGTTAGTAGTCAGCCTGGGTATAAGATTCCACACTTTCCTGAAATAAAACTCATTCAATAATCAGGATGTTTTATTAGTCTGTTATGACTTCAATTGATAGATAGATAGATAGATAGATAAACTTTATTTATATGGGGTAACCCATTCCGCTATAAGGATGGTATCCAGAGGGGCCTGATGTTAAAAACTAACAATACTGTTGTAGAAACGACTGATTAAAAATAAACTGCAAATATATTCCTAACATTATAAGGTAAAATAAGAGATTAAGAAACTTGCAAGTAGCCTTATTGGTAAATCAGAGGGCTCTTGAAGCCAGCTCATTCATGTTAAGACTTAAGTTTGTATCGATTTCTTGGACTTGTTGAATATAGGTACAGTTAGCTTACAGTTGAATTCGGTTTATGTGAACTTTCAAGACTTATGGAGTTAATTCTCTCTTATTTTTGGGCAGTTGCGTGATAAGAAAACTTATGCGTTTGTCGTGATGAGAATTGGAAAAAAGGTTGTGTGGGCTGGAGGTAGGATGGGCAGAGGTTATTAGGCAGACAGTATCCTTTTTGTTGGCGTATGTGTTTGTGGGGCGGAGGGTGGGCTTGATGGGCATAATCAGGCATCAAATGTTGCTCTAGCAGCAAAATGTTAGTAGCCCCCATCTTTCACGATCATTTGTACTATTGCGATATTCCTTTTCCGTTTCTTGATATCTTTTGTTTTTAACAAAGCGGCCATTGTAATTGGTTTTTAACAAAGCGGCCACAATCGTTCTTGATAGAATTTCAAACCTTCATATGGTCTGATTTCCACACACTAATATTTACGTAGTCACCAAACAAATGAGAGATAAAACCACCAAAAAAGTAATCGAATGGCCAGTCACGAAAGCAACTCTTCACTTTTCCTTGAGAAAATTCGCTGGTTCCTTACGTACTAATACCCCGTTCACACCAAAGCTTAAACATGTTTAAGTCTTGTTTTAATAAACTAGTTTTATTAAACTACCTGTCCAAACCGCGGGCGCGTGTAGCCAAACATGTTTAAAACCGTGTTTAACAAAACTACCTAAACGAAGTTGTTTAACTTTCGTGTTTAACTAAACATATTAAAGATGGCGACTGCCAAAACAACCCGCGGAAGAGTTTGGGAAAACCTGGAAACGTTATTGCTACTCCAGAAGTAGGGGGACGAAAATATACAAATGAAGTTAATGTCTTGTACCGGAAAGAGGCCCATATGGCAAGAAATAAACGATTTTATTCAAGCGGCAGGCTACGAAGACCGTAATGGAGATGCTTGCAAAACAAGAATACACACTTTAGTAAATGCGTATCGCTCCTACAAAGACGAATGCGAGAAGACCGGAAACGGAACTCCGAAGAGGAAGCCGGCGTTTTTCGACGAAGTCGATGAATTTCTCTAAAAAAACCATGTACCAAACCGAAGGTTGTGGTAAATTCTTCAAAAACTATCATTGAGGCGGACAATGAAGAAGAAGACCATAAAAATATTGAGAACGATGAACCAAACGAAGAGTTGCCTTCCTTCAGCGGCGGCACCAGCGGCGGCAGCAACAACAAAACACCCGGCAAATTTCCTCAACCAAACAAGGATGAATGTTTGACAGGTGAGCTTTGAAAACTTTCGCTGATTGGAGGGTCAGACAATGGGCCAAGAAAAAGTTTCAATATCGGCGCCTGCACTGTCTGTAATCTCTAAAAAAGTTTCTTGATAATTTTACTTCCAAGATGAAGAGAGTTGCACAATAATATTGAGATAAGCATTGGCTCAAACAGCCTTCCACATGATTTATTCCCGACTTTAACTTCTGCATTTAAAGATTTCTTGTGTTCATCGCAGAAAGAACAACAGATGCTGGCAAGCCATTTCTCAAACCCGCTACGAAGAAGCGTAAGCTGTCAATAACCTTTGCAAAAATCGACAAGGCGTTAGAGGCATTTGTTTCCTATCAGCAAGCTGCTGATAAGAGTTTTCTGGCCGCAGAGGAGGCTCGTGAAAGACGAGAAGAAGAAAGGGAGGAGAAAAGGTGGAAGGTAGACCAAGAGTTCCTGCTGAGATTGGCGCAGGTACTTCGAAATGAAAAGTACGCGTTTTCAACAATTTCATTTGCGCTCGTACCTGCGACAGTTTCAGCTCGTTTAGTTTTCGGCTTCATTCATACACTAAGTTGAAAGATGTTTTACGAAATCTAATGGCCGATTCCCGGTCGTTGGAGAAGGTGTAAGAAAAAAAAGAAAACTATACTGATCCACTGTTAAAATGATGAAAGTTGTTTCTCAGGTTCCATCAGTTGTTCAGAGAGAGAGGGTGGTATGAATAATGTCTTTTAAGTCTCATTGATACATTTGCAACAGAGAGCTCTGTGTGTTTGTGTGTCTGGTGTATGATAACGCAGTCACTTGCAACGGAGCAACCGCATTTGCTGACATTAATCCCAGCTGAGGCCATTGCACTGAGTGTGTAGATCTCCTTGGTATTCGAACTGAACACTTTTATAGAAAAGCTGAGATTGTCCCCCTCCTTCTTTAGGCCTAAAGCTAATACTCAGAGAGGAAGATGCAAGTCTTGCACTCAAATTAGTATTTTATGTGAACATGTAGTATGCATGGCTAAATTAGCATATGTCACACTATGGGTTTCGAACTACTCCCTA
The DNA here is from genome assembly GCF_030620025.1 of Pocillopora verrucosa. Taxonomy (NCBI): domain Eukaryota; kingdom Metazoa; phylum Cnidaria; class Anthozoa; order Scleractinia; family Pocilloporidae; genus Pocillopora; species Pocillopora verrucosa. The sequence continues at coordinate 57,933 of NW_026709642.1, read as the reverse complement.
ATTTTTTAGCATAATTTCAGTGCTAATGTTTATTTCACTTGTGAGATGGCAAACTTGCAATGACTGCATCTTTAATTGTTCTCAGATGGTGTCCAGGTTTTGAAATGTTCAAAAAAAGTGTGGGGGTTTCAAAGAGTACCACAGACAATCAAAGTTTACCATCAATAATTTTCATTTAAACAATTTACAATTTACTTTTCAAATTTCATTTATACAACTGTAATTACAAATGGAATACTGCTTAACCCTATTAGAGGAGTGTCCTTCAAAAGACCTTGACTCTTCCATTATTTATGAAACTATTTGCACTGTAAACAATAAACTTAAAAGGGAGAAAGTATTCATATATACGACTTTTTTGAGCTTGAGATGAAACTCTTTGATGGATTATTTGCCTGTGAGAGATGCCTATGTTGAACACTCATGTTCAAGTGATGCATGTGACAATGAATATTTATATTAAGAATCTTTTAATTGCATCTCTTATTTTAATAGCATTTCTGTTCTGCCTTTGGTTTGGATCACCTGGACAAACTCCAGCATGAATGTGAATATCAGTGAGCCATTTGTCATCAAAAGACTCGTTTTGCATCTCACAATAATTATGTAGAACACAGCAAGCTGCTATGACATTACAGGCATTTTCAACTTTTTAAGTCCAGTCTCTTCCCAATGCTTCTGAACCTTCCCTTCAATCGACCAAAGGCATTTTCAACAACTACTCCAGTCGTGCTGTGTTTTATGTTGAAACTGCGTTCCTCCGGTGTCAGATTTCCACGATCAATATATGGTTTCATCAGCCAATTGCTGAGGGCACAAGCTGAGTCACCTAATATCAGGGGAGGACACCAGATATCATCACCGACATGTCGAGCGGAAGAAAAGCTCTGGCACAACACAAGGCAAACAATGGAGAGTTCTTGAAGACGCGTGCGTCGTGTACTTTACCCGGCCATCCAACACATACATCAACAAATAAATAATTACAATCTACAAGCCCCTGAAGGATTAATGAGTGGAATCTCCTCCTGTTAACAAAATCATCTGGACTTTACCGAGGTCCAATGATTGGGACATGGCAACCATCGACTGCTGCAACCACCTGGGGAAAACCCGCGCGACTTTTAAAACCTTCAATTTTTTCTTGGACTTCATGTTGATTTTGTGGAACGTTTATATAATTGGGAATAAGAACGCTTACTATCACCTCGCATACTTGTCGCACAATACCACAAACAGTGGATTTTCCGACACCAAATAGATTTCCGATCGTTCGAAAGTGAGCCGTGTCTGCAAGCCGATGTAAATGTTATGGCGACTCGTTGACGCACTGCAACGGCTTTCCTGTGATTGGTTTCCCTTTTAGAGATATGTGGCGAAAGTTCTCGGCAAAGGCGATTAAATGCTTCTTTAGAAATGCGAAAATTCTCATTCCAGTTCTTTCCTTCCCAACCTTGGCAAGTCCCTTCCCAAAACATCTGCGACCAGAGTATTAGCCAAATACGGCGAACAGAAAGATGTTGGAGAAGAAATCGAAGCAAAAAAAAAAAAAAAAAATGACGAAACATACCCTTGAACGTTGGAAAATATATCAAGTCGAAGGAACAGTTTTGGTCTCGGTCCTCATTTTTGTCAACAAAATGAACACATATCGCTTAAAACGATGAAACGTACGGACCACGTGCAAAGCTGTCAATTGACTGTGACTAAAAGTGGGACGAGGACGTGAGGACTGGGACGTAGGGCTCGGGGACGTAGGGCGCGGGGACGCGATAAACAAACAACACCTCACTTTTGCGCTGAATTTGTAAAGTATAATCTTCTGTGGTCTCGAGAAAGCCATTATATGATGGAGAGCTTGTTAGTAGTAGCTGATGGTTTTCAGCGTCCATGGTTCGGCCGGACATGTTCGCTTGCCTATTTGACCGTGAGAACTCTGGGTACAGAATAGTTTCAACGTAGGGGGTCTTGAAAATGTTAAAAACATTGTGGGCATGGAGGACTTTCCTAGTAAATATCTGTGTTTTCTTCTCGATCCTTTAACATCCGTCCCTTATTCCCGCTAATTTCGATGCTGACGTTTACTTCAGGAAACCGTTGTCCGAAAATGTATGTTTCTTTCATTTTCACTCCTAGAATGTGCAGATAGCTCTCGTAATGATCTCGAGCTGGAAAGTGAGTGAGAGCCGGAGACAAGTACGTGTGGAGAATCCGACGAACGGTACAAAAATTACTCTTTATAGCTTTCATATTTCATTAGTAGTGACGCTAAACCTATGACAAAATCCAAAAAATTATGCTTTGAAATTTGTAAATCAGGATCAATGGGCCTTGGAAAGATGATCACGATCTTCATAAAGCTTTACAATTAAGTTCACAAGAGTGTTCTCTTAACCAAAGGTATGCTACTTTTGAGAAATCTTATTACTGTTTGTGTCACTAAAACCTGTCACATCACAAACATAAGTTAAATTCAAATCATCTGCAGTGTTGTTAATTAGACACTAGGTAAAGCTTATGGGTTATAACAGTATGAATAGTCCAAAAAATGTTCATAAATTTATGTAAATTTCTCTTGTTTACGACATGCCTGTATGTTTTTGGGTCAATGTCAAATGTGACACAATATCATTTCAATCAGGTAACACGCTTTTCAATGTGATGAAAGTGTTTATTCCAAAAAATAGCCACATTTTTTAAGCTATTCCATGTCCATGTTCATGTAAATTGTTTCCTTTTGGATGATTTTAGTTTTCAGAATTTAATGGCTACCATAAAATTCACGTAAAATACACTTAACCATAGTGAATGTTATGATGATATGAAGAATTGATGTAGACTGTGAAATTACAAGGAAATCAATTAAAAGAAAAAAGGTCAAAGCACGGTAAAAAATCAGGAAAGAGATGCAAGAAACAGAGTATTCCAGAAGGGGACTGTCTATTGAAATTGTTGACGAAGCTTTTAAAAAATTGTAAAATAAACCCGAGTTGTCTTTTTCTCTTCGTTTTTTCTCCGGTGTTGTCAGGCAAAGTGAAGGTGATTAGGCATTGAAATCAGCTTCATCCATTTTCCAACAGGTGTGTTTTCAATGCTTATTGAAATATCGTGAGTGTTTAGTTTTCTTTCTTAACCATTGCATTTTTCCTTATAATATTTGCATCATGGTCGGATGAATCCCAAATGCTATTAGAGTTTGTTTGTGCATGCATGTAACAAACATTTATTAGTGATACATTTGTTCGTGGACCGATATTCTATTTTAACTTAATAGGTTGATAGCAGCCCAGTTCAGTTACCAGATGCTAAAAGACATAAGGGGTATGCTAGTAATGAACATTACATTAAAATGATACGAGTATTTGCTAACTCCTTACATGTGATGTTAGGAGTAACAGGACAGAAAAAAAATTGACATATAGCAACAGGAAAACTAAGTGTTCGAGTAAACCATTTTTGATAAATACCTAGGGAGGAAGCTAGACCAGAGCTGCTGACATTGACACAATGTTTTTAGCCTTATTTCATCAGTTTTCTAAGAAGTGTAAAAGCTCTTAAAAGCAGTTAAACATTTGTCCCTAACTGTGGCAGCTACAGTTGGCTTTCATGACAAGATTTGCTGTTTGTGTACAGTTTGCTCCTTCTGCCAAGGTATATTTTTCTTTTTCATAACTATACCCTTATTATTCATTTACTTTTCGCTACAGTGTTTGCGTTAGTATCCAGGTGAACAATAAGAGATTCCGTAATATAGGCTGACTTATTGTCATATAGGTGCTGCGTGCCCTATGCAACGACGCCATCACCTTGACCACAGCTCAAGATCAAACGTCAGTTAATAATAGTATTTTGTTGACTTTTCTAAATATGGTAAGCTAGCGAAATGTTGCTACTACTAGATCTGTAATTTAACCTTTACGGTTAGTTTATCTGATACGTTGTAGTTAAGTTGTACTTTTTCAGCCCCATTTAAACGGAATAAACTTTGGGTGTGAGAGTCACAGGTTAGGGCAGCGCACCTGGTATTTTAACGGTGAAAAACCTGTCATTACACCCTTCAATTTATATAATAAGAAAGGTAGTCTTAATACGTAATGGTCACGGACCCCAGCATCAAAGAACCGGGACTACCTAGTCATATGGTCCTTGCTTCAGGAAAAAAGAATCACTGAATTTTCGACTCTGGAAATTTGGGACAACTATCGTTACTAAAACGATAGCCGTATAAATGCAGTTTCTGTTACTTTTGTAATTATCATATCATAAGATGTGACTTTTTCCTGTTAATTCATGCATTGCCCACAGTGACCGATACTAGAGAAATTTCTAGCACGGCGTTTCACGGCGGCGAGCATTTCACGTCGTTGATTTCGTTACTTTGACATAATTCTCTCAGAAAAGTAGGGAGAAAATGACACCTTTACGACAAGGACGAAGCTACTTATTTTCGTTTTACAAATGTCTGATGACAGAAGGGGAATTTTTGCTGTTGGCGGAAGGGGATAACGTCATGCTTAATCTCAAGGTTTATTCACTCGGAAAGGATAGAAAATGGTGCTACGGTAAATGGACAGAACACAACATCAGTAGTAAAAAAATCTGGTTCAAGTTGTAAATTGTGTTTTTAGCTGGCATGCACAACTTATCTGAGTGATTTAATGTTGTTTTAAAACTTGAGACTAGTCTCCTGCGAAGCATTCGTGTTGGTTTCAATTCAAGTGAGAATAAACAAATGACTTAAGTGTTGCAGTGTTCTCCTTTTCAGGCAGTAACCGGTAACAGTTACCGCTTGTGGTACCTCTTACTACCGTTTAAAATTGCTTGGAATTCTTGAAAATTCAACTTGTAACAGGATTGCTTTACCGGTTTAAAGATTTAATTTACCTGTCATGCTTAAAATAAGGGAGAACACTGTGTTGAGATCGTAGATTTATTACATTCGTAAACAAATAGTGCACATCGTAATCAATAATGCTCAATTTGCCATGTTAATAACGATCTATTTCAGTTCCTGATGAAATGTGAAAGCTATAAATAGTAATTTATGTACCTTTCGTCGGATTCTCCACAAGTACTTTTCTCCGGTTCCCACTCACTTTCCAGTTCGAGATCATTATGAGAATGATCTGCACATTCTAGGGATGAAAATTAAAGAAATGTACATTTTCGGAAAACGGTTTTCCTGAGGTAAACATCAGCGTCGAATTAGCAAGGACAAGGCACAGATGCTAAAAGAATAAGGAAGAAAACACAGTTACTTACCTCCATGGCTGCCCACAATTCTTAAAGCCCCTGTGTTGAAACTATTCTGTACCCAGAGTACTCACGGTCAAACAGGCAAGAAAACATATCCGGCCGATCCACGGACGCTGGAAATCATCGGCTACTACTGACAAGCTCTCCAGCATATTACACCTTTCTCGAGACCACCGAAAATTATACTTTGCAAATTCAGCGCAAAAATCAGGTTAGTTTATCACGTTACCGAGTCTCCACGCGTCCCCGAGTCCCATGTCCCCGTGTTCCAGTCCCCACGTCCCCGTTCCACTTTTAGTCACAGCCCTGTCGATTGTTTCTTGAGTATTTCCCGTGTTAAAAATTCAATAGTAACATCTCATTTACATCTACACCTACTTTAATTAAGTTGGTAAATGCTGTAACGACATCACACCAACCAACTCGTGTGCAAAGTGAGAAGACTATATGAAGGCTTAAAATTCTGTTAAGAACAATTGTGATCGAGAAACGAGCAAAGAAAAAATAATCGTGAAGGATGATCGCGGAAAAGCGATTGCATCACGCTCGGTAAGTTGTAAGATAACATGTTATCACGTATCAGACGAAAAAACAGTATAAATTCTGCAAATTCTGCAAAAAGTCTGCATTTTGTACCCAGTCTGCAGTCTGCATTTTATATCAAGTCTGCATTTTGTACCCGGTCTGCAGTCTGTACTTTGAACTGATTGGATTGGTATTGCTGTTTTTGTTTGAGCGAGCCTTAAGGCCGAGACACAAATGTGACAAATCGCTGCGACAAGTCGCTCCGTCGCTGCGGCAAGTCGCCTCGTCTGCACTGCTGTTGCGACAAGATACTTGTTCGGTGCACGCAAGCGAATTTGGAAGAGGGGAAATGTGAACTAGTTTCCAAAATTTAACATGGCGGACCAGCGAATACAGCGAAGGTCAAACAAAAAGAAGTTTTTAGTTCTGTTAATGATGCTGTTAGATGACGAAGAATATAATCACGTCGAATGAAGATGGTGGACACGACAATGGGTGTCAAGAAAAGAAGAAAGAGGGGCCTATTACACTATTTTAAAAGAACTGGCCATCGAGGATTCTGCTGGATTTGCAGAATATATGACAATGCCTCATCGTAAATTTAACGGGCTGTTGAAAATCATTGGTCCTCTAGTGCAGAAGAAAGATACTCCTATGCAAAATTCAATACCTCCTGGTGAACGTTTAGCGTTAACCCTTAAGTATTTAGCAACCGGAGATAGTTTTCAATCATCGTCATTTCAATTTCGGATTGGAAGAACAATCATTGGCGAAATTGTCATGAAACTTTGCCAGCTATACTTAATACATTAGAGGACGAATATCTCAGAACACCAAACAGCGAAGAAAAGTGGCGTGAAATTGCAGAATTGTTCCTTTCCAGATGGAACATTCCCAACAACATCGGGACAATAGACGGGAAACTGTGATCCAAAAGCCGGCATTTTCAGGATCTCGTTATCACGATTACAAAGATAATGAAAGCATAATTGCCCGAGTGGTTTCTGGACCGGATTATGAGTGCCTTTACGCTGACATTGGAACAAATGGAAGAAACCCAGAAGGCCATGCGTGGGCAAGGTGCAGTTTAAAGGTGGTTTAGATGACCCCACTAATCCACTTCATATTCCATTGCCACAACCCTTGCCAGATCGCACTGTACCAGTGCCCTTTATCCTAACAGGGGACGAAGCCTTTAGATTAGCAAAGTACATGTTAAGGCCTTACCCACAGAAGAATTTAACAGTAGAACAGAGAATTTCCAATTGCCGCATCTCAAGAGGTAGAAAGATCTCTGAAAATATTTTAGGCATATTGTGTAATAGGTGGCGTTTTCTTCGCGTACCCTTCCTTTTAAGTCCAGAAAGAATAAAATTATTTACTCCAGCAGTACTACTACTTCACTATCGGCTTAGAGCAGCAAACGCGTGTCACACTGTAATAGTGGCTCAGGAAGAACATGACGCAGGCAAGGTTATTCCAGGTACATGGAGGGATGATGCCCCAAGAGAATCTTTCTTGGACATTGAAGCTTCTTCCGCAATGAATCCCACAAGAGTTGCCAGAGAGAAGCGTGAAGAGTTCACAAGCTGGTTTCATAATGAAGGAGATGTAGCATGGTAACGGAAAATGTGTGATAGATCTTGGTTAAATGATTACTTGTACTTGGCAAAAATGTACGATGGCTTTTCAAATTTGTGGTGTATTTCACAAAAGGAAAGTATACTTATTGAGTTCAGTGTAATGTATTTCATATCGAGTCTAGATTCTTGGCAAACATTTTTTATGATGTCATCGACGGAAAGGGATCATATCAATTAAGAATGTAACAAATGGTAAGAATTAAGAGCATAACAGAGAATGTAACAATAATAGTCCTGCGATGGGAAGATATTTGTATTTGCCATAATAAACTAAATTCCTTTCTGCTCACAGTTCAAACTTAACAACAAACTGGCCTTGCCAACCATACAAAATTTGATTTTCACAAAATTAAAGTTTAGTATTTATCTTTTTGTAAACAATAGCATTCAAATCACACAAGAATGGAAAATTCCTTTAGTTAACTCCTCATCTTTTTTTCCTCTCGAAACAATAGGTGCCCATCCTGAATAGGACCAAGGAGGCTAGCAAGGTGGTGATGGTGGTGGTCATAGACTGGACTTGTATCCACTTTAATGTCTGAAAAAGTGAACATCAATGTGAGAATGCTTTCAATAACTGTAACTGCTTGTGTACTGTACTGCTGGATTGTAACCATTACTATGAAATGTCGCGAAGCTACATGGCGTCGAGAACCTGCTTTGTATTTCAAATCGATGGTCATGAAAAGGAACATTTGAAGCTGATGCCTCTTCACATTTCTTCATTATACAAGATATCACTGATGCATTTCTTACCTTGACAGAATTTCCTATTGCTTAGCTTTGAAAGAGTTATTCCTACATAAGTTCCAAATGCCACAGCCTCAGTATTTTCCACCACACCACCCTGATCTTGCATTCTTGTTAAAGGTATTTCTTTCATGGTTTGAATAGCTTCTGAAATTAACTCCAATTTTCGGTCCTATCTATCTTCTTGGATTTTTCACTTTGACTTTTTTCTTGGTTTTGGATTAGAGGGTTCCTCCATTGAGTCCATTGTCTCATCTGTTCCACAAATACCAGTGAGAAACAGCAGTGATTGTAAAATGGAAATGTTGGCCTGTAAATTTCATCACTTCCTACGACAGAAGATTTCATCAAAGCTTTACTGTGTTCTTGTTTGAACTTCTTTTCAAGTTTTTTTTTTTTATGAATTTCTAAAGAGTCATATTTGTCATCCAGCTCCTTGGACAGCAGGTCATAAAGATCTTTGTTTTGGGATTGTTGGTGGTAGGATGGAATATTATGATTCCATAAACATTCACTCGCTTGTAAAAAGCTGATAACCATTTCTGAAAAAAAATAATTTGTGGAAATCAATTTAGAATTAAATAAAATAAAAACAACAGGAGAAAAAGGCGAGAGTAATTGTGTGCCCTAAGAATGGTTAATCTGAGTTCATTAAAACTCCATGAAGCACAGGGCTTACAACATTCGCACTGATTTTGAAGCTTATGGCCTACTTCTTTAAAATAGGGTTGCACCCCAATCTACAAACAGATATTCAGTAAAAGTCAATCATCAAATGGTGGTGCTGTTTTTTTTTCTGGGTTTGCTCGTTTTTGGAGGGGCACACTTTTCTCCTAGTGTAACTCTTTATGTGGTATTAACACCCTCGTATTTTTTTTCATCTCAAGCCTGCTAGAATTAGAAGAGAGCTAATAGAATTATTACATAGGGTAATGAATCACCTATTTCTTGTTCTGACCAAGAGTTGGATTCTTCTTCATCTTTAGCTGCAAACTGTTCTTGATATAGCGTTTAGCACATAGCAAATAGCAAACATATCGTTCCAATAAGTCCATTTTTCCATTTTTTACCAAGGGATTGCTTTCTGGAGTAACGTAAAGCTGGTGTAAGCAGATTATGCCATCGTTCCTTTATTTCTGATTCGCTTTTTGGCACGTTCGATCGCTTTAGCTTCGCTACCAAAGGGGCGAATGCTTCCTTCGAGTAAATTTTCTCCCCACAGCCTTTATGATTTCTATCCCATAGGACTCTATTTTCTTTATAAAACTCGATTACCATTCTACTTGTTGTTAGATTCCATCCTGAAGAATCTTCGGATTGCTCAGGTTGCTCATCTTGTTCCACATGAACGGTCGCCTTTATGAATGGTTTTCCGAGGGATCATGGGAAAATAACTGACGCTCCCTCATTAGTTGACTTGTCAAAAGCGTACACACGCTGCGACAAGGCAGCTTGCACTCCATTTGTCGCTGCATTATGTCGCACGAATTCAAACCAGTTTGAATTCGTGCGACAGATCGCAGCGACAAAGATTTTCACATGTCACACGAGGCGATTTGTTGCAGCAACCTGTCGCGGCGACGTATCGCGATTTGTCAGCCTTTAAGTCCGAACCGAAATATTGGAGCTCGAAAAAATATTCTAGTGAGACTATCTTGGCCGACATGATTGATATGAGGACTATATGATGGAAAGCTCACGAGGAACGTGAGAGCAATGATTACTTTACACCAACTGAAGACAAACGCAAATGCGCGGCTTTCCAATATGGCTACCTTCAATGCTCTTTTACGTGGTCACAGCGTGTGTTGAAATGAACCCGCTACAGGTCCCCTAGGTGTGAACATTCGGGTTCTCGATTCAAGTTGTATTTTCAAAAGCTCGGAAATGTGACTGGAGGTTATATTTTTATTAAATCATATAAACATTTTATTTCTTTCCACGCGAGTTTCTGAACTTCATCGAAACTAATTTTGACTCTCACTAAGTGGGGAGGGATAGCATGCGAGACTACTTCCGTTCACGGTCCACAATGCAACTTCCGTCCACGGAATACAACTTCCGTCCACGGTCGACAACGTCCGTGAACATCTGCTCCACCATGATACCTCATTCATTGCTTTCAGCATAAATGAGCTAAGACTTTAAAAAGGGAAGTTATAAAAACAAGGGATTTTTAATGGCTGCTCTTAGAGTTCTGGACATCATTCTTGTGGTACAGCGGTATCTGCGTGAAAATAAACGGGAACGAGGCTATCAAGTGAACAGTTCGATGCGAATTTCTTGGGTTGAATGCAATATTTTACTCGGTTTCTTTCACTTAGTTGCTTAGCCTTCTATATTATGATGAGACACTGCATAGCTTATGGTCGTGTCAATAGTAGCGATGAATTAGGATGTGCCGTATTACATTGGCATTCTCTGCCTATGAAGAACAAAACATTACTTCGAACCTGGCTGATAGAAATCAAGCGAGAGAACACACCTGCCACAAAGCATTCATATCTTTGTAGTGCTAATTTTTCTACAGAATGTTTCCGTAAATCAATTGGTGGCTACAGAGCTTATTTAAAACCGGGATCTATCCCTACGATATTCAGTTTTAACCAAGAAAAACCTTCGAGGAAGGCAACTCTTCATAGACCACAGTCTACACGTAAACAAACATGTAGCAGCCATACAGGCCTTGAGTTGAGAGACACAGAAGCACATGATGATATTGAACGTGATATTCATTCATCACTGTGGTGTCGAGATGTCGAGCGTTTTCGGAACGGGTCGGTCCGCGAACCTTATGAGAGATCTGAGAGCGGACATTCCTGAGTCAACTGAGCTATCTAATGTTAGTCGAGAGAGGCATAGACACAAATCTCATCGTGTATGTAGACCTGATCGTGAACCAAGCAGAATACCAATACGAAGCTTGAAAAGGTTAAGGAACGAGCAGAAAGGTTAGAAAATTTAGTCTATGCACGTATTCTCTCATGTATCCCCATGTCATCTACATGGTACTGTTATGTTAATGCTAAAAAAACTATTAAATAACAGGACGTTTAAGTTTAACTGTCGTGAAAGAATTCGTCAAAGTGTCAGGAAGGTAAAATATCATGCCAGTCGATAATTAACATTGTTTTCTTGTAACAAACTGATGTGTTCTTGCAAGAATGAGGCTTATGTAGCAAATTATTGAAACTATAAATTAAGGAGAGACAGAAAAAAATCCTGGCCCTTCAATATACAGTATGTTGACCCTAACAAAACAACAGTAGCTCCATATAGTCAAGAAAACGAGTTAGTTTTTAGACAGAATGCAGGACAACAATGTGTTACAATGAGTTTGTGTTCTTTCTTTACAACAACACAAGGGATCAGCTTTGCAAATGATCTTATACAAATAATGGATATTGGAAATCAGCTTTATTCAAGTTTGCCATGATTAGCCAGACAGGCATGTTTAATGCAGTCAGAATTACCAACAGCATTAAATGTTTTTGACGCTGATTATCAACTGGAATACAGTGAAAGCTACTCTGGTACTGTTCACCAAGAAATTGCTATAGGGGGATATCGGTACTGTACGTCTTTACGAAGAGCCTTTGAGTCGCTCATATCTGAAAGCTACACCAATTTCATATTAACAGTAGGGTGTATTGCTGTTGCAACCTATTGTAATAGTAATATGGGGTTCAAAATATTTGATTCTCATGCTAGAGATTTGTATTGTTCTTGTTGAATGACTATTTCTATTATTATACCCTTGAAATATTATCATTGTAATTAGTAGATAGAAAGTCATATGAAAAATTATTAACTATTGCAATCTTACAGTGTCTTTTTCTTCACTGCATATATACAGAATGAAAAAAGTTAGTTAATTTTCAGATGCAAATGAAAATCTGCAGTTACTGTAATTACTAGACTCTGAATTTTTTGTACATTATCAACTGCTGCAAACTAAATAGTCATTTTTTATGCCAGAGCAAATGAAAATAAAGGTTTTGATCAGAGTGATTTCAATAAGCCTGGGTATTGCTGATGAATTACATTAATGTTATTAGATGCTAAATGCTTTGTGACCAATATTTTTCTTTACATCTTTTAGAGTGATATTCATTTGCCCATGAAATAAAGAAATGACTATTTATTTTGTAGTAGTTGATAAAGAACAAAAGAGAAAAAAAATTAATAGTATACCACCAACTACTAATTACCCTATTCTTTCACAGAAAATAAAAATTACTCTCAACACTAACAGTTAAATAGTACTCGCCAGGTTTAGTAAAACCACTCTAACCAATAAACCAAAATGTATTAACTAATGTATATTAGCCCTGTATCTTCAAATGGAAACAAAAAAATTGGGAGGTAACCATTCCAACAACCCCATAGAATTAATAGTTCATCTGGTAATAACCTTTGATGATGACTTTTTGTTTCCTTTTGGTTAAGTGTTATCACCCTAGCACTTAGGGCTGTTCATAATTAAAAGCTATCTCAGCCTGAAACTTTTGTCAATCAAGAAAAAGGAAAAAGTAAAAAGGACAGCCTGTTTGGCAAAAGACTTGCCCTGCTACAACCCTTTACCTGCAAAATGAAACTTAATCAAGTCAATACTCTGTAAAAAAAAAATTAAAAGTGTCTAGTAATAGGTATTGAAATAGTAGCCAATTCTATACGGCACGACCTCCCCCCACCCCACCCCTGAAAAGGGTCTTCACACTACATAACAAATGCCGTTTTCAGCTCTGTATTTATGTGAGAAACCCACATCTCTAGCATACCAAGAGAAAAAAGTTACAGGATAAACCAATAATTGCAGACAAAACTTTGGCAAATGCAAGCACAAAATACAAAGTTTATTTCCAACATAGAGCCCGGGTGAACGCAAATATGCGTCAAAAGTCGCGCTGTTGGTTCAACCGATACGAGCTTTCCTTTTCTTCTACCAACTGGCGGTCTTTTATATGCACCTTAGGGTACAAGTTGGCTGAACGAGTTGGTAGCTGCGTTTGCAGACGACGTCCCATTAGTAGTTCACTGGGTGAGTAGCCATTTTGTAGAGGAGTTGACCTGTAAGTCAAGAGGGTGCAGAGGATGTCTTTGTTTTTTCTCAGCATGGACTTTGCTTTGCGCATGGCTCTTTCGACTTTGCCGTTCGCTTGGGGGTATTTTGGTGAACTAGTAACGTGTGAAATGGCATGCTTCTGCACACTGGCGAAAGGTCTCTGCACTATACTGTGGCCCGTTGTCTGACATTATGACATCTGGAATGCCATGTGTGCCGAAAACCTCCTTAAGTGCTTTTATGACTGAATGAGAATTCTCATCAGAGAGTTCCTTGATGTCAAACCACCTTAAGTAATAGTCAACCACGATGATGTATTTTCTTCCTTGAAAATCATACAGGTCTGTTGCAACCCTCTCCCAGGGGCGGCTGGGAAGGACGAAGGCACTAGTGGTTCTCTGGGCGTTGGTTGTTCCTTGGCACATGTGTGGCATCAGGTGATCATCTCACCAATTTGTGTGGAGAATCCTGGCCAACATACGGAAGTGCGTGCTTGGGGTTAGGGTTACGGGTAGATAACTACTTAGTCAGACCTAGGTGACCAGTATGAATGCAGTCGAGGATTTGTAGTCGCATACTCCTTGGGATTAGTATACGATCATCATACAGGAGTAGGTCTTCAACAATCGTGAGGCGGCTTCTGTTTTCCCAATATGGGCTTGGTAACGGCTGGAGAGGCATGTAAGGGGGCCATCCTTGAAGGCCATACGATCTTAAAAGGGAACATTCTCAGTCTGTCTTTTGTGCATCTCTTATCTGCCGTAGTCAGTTTGGCGTGGCAGGGATACAGGAAGTTTTCCGAGTTGAGAAGGCTTCTACTTCCTCAACAAGCAGCTTATCTTCTAGCCCAGGCAGGCCAACAGGAGCACGTGAGAGTGTATCTGTGGTGACTTGATGTTTTCCTGGTACATATTGGAATTGCTAGTTGTATCTCATTAGTCTCAGGCGGAAACGAAGGATACGAGGGGGAATCTTTGAGAGTTCCAGTGAATTCAGGAGTAGAGTAAGCGGTTTGTGATCTGTTTCTAGGGTGAAAGAGATGCCGAGCACGTATTCAGAGAACCTCTCACTAGCCCACGTTCTCGTGAGGGTTTCCTTTTTCAATTGCGGTATAACGTTTCTCTGTGTCACTGAGAGATCTTGACGCGTAATACACTGGGTGGCGATGTCCATCATCCTGAACTTGAAATAAGACCGCACCAAGTCCTGTGTTGGAAGCATCTGCTGAAATGGTGGTTGGGCGGTTTGGATTGTAATGCGCCAGGACTGTCGGTGACACTAACGTTTGCTTGATCTGCTCAAAGGCTTTTTGCTGGGGTTCGCCCCAAACCCAAACACTGTCTTTGCGTAATAGCTGACGAAGAGGGTCACTGAGGTCAGCCAGGTGGGGATTAAACTTTCCAAGATGGTTTACCTTCCCTATGAATCGTTGTATCCTTGCGACATCTGAAGGGACTGGGAATTGGGCCACAGCAGTGGTCTTCTGTGGGTCTGCATGCAGTCCAGCGCTATCAATGTGAGCGAGGAATGGAATTGAAGATCGTGAAAACTCACATCTGTCATTAAGGGTCAACCCAGCTTCTTGTAGGCGGTGAAGAACAACTCGTACGCGTCCATCATGTTCTGACTGGTCCACCCCGTGAATGAGGACATCATCCATCTGACAGAGAATCCCCTCCGAGCCCTTAAGTATCTGGGACATAGTGCGTTGGAAGATCTCTGGGGTGGAGCTGACACCATGTCTGTTTAATGGACAAAAACGTCCAAATGGTGTGGCAAGGGTTGTGAGCAATTTTGATTCGTCATCCAAGTGAATCTGCCAAAACCCATTGTTGGCACCGAGTTTGGGGAAGATCTTACTGTCTCCGAGTTTCGCGAGATTCTGAAGGCATAGGGTGTATCTCACGCTGGACTGCTTTGTTAAGGTGAGTCCGATCAACACAGATATGCACACTGCCATTTCTTTTAAGGACAGGGACGATACCTGCACACCATTCAGTTGGCGCTGTTACAGGCGAGATCACTCCTTGCTGAAGCATTGTTTCTTTCTGACTTTTTAACTTTGGAATCAGTGGATGGGGCATCTTTCTTGGATTGTAGAGACAGAAAGGCTTTGCATCAGGGCGAAGTGTTATGTGGCATTCAGTCCTCAGCTTTCCCAGTCCGCTGAAGAGCGCTGGAAATTCGGCTTGGCCCCTTGTTCACCTCTTTGACATCTTTCTCAGCACGTCTTGTGATCCCTGTTCAACACAGGCTCTCCTGCTGAGTAACGAGCACTTCTGATTATGCACCACATATATATGCTCAGTTAACTTTGATTGTCTGTACTTTAGTGTCGCATAGGCAGTCTCCGCAGTTAACTCCAATTTAAGAGACCTGACTTTACACTAGCACTTTGTGGTAAACCAATATTACCAACACCTGTAGCAAAGGATCTCGGAGTGTTTCAAGATCAGTACCTCTCCTATGATGAACACATGAGTAAAACGGTTGCTAGTTGTATGAACAAACTGATCCAGATCAATAGGCTTTTTTATTGCTCCTCAGTTTGGAGCAACACTTCAATTAGTGATATGATTAATTATTCATTTAGTTATCCTTGTAGATATTTTTACATAGTTTTTTATCAATTAGGGATGCAATTAATTCATTCATTTATCTATTTAATTTTCTTTTTAATATTGATGCTAAAAAGCCCTTTTTAGGGACGCTCAATAAAGTGTATGTATGTATATATCTTGTAGCCACTGGACATCATCGCTAAGAACAGTCACTGCCACCCCCGTGTCAAGCTTGAAGCGTGTTGTACGACCATTCACTCCTATCTGTGCAGACCAATAGTTCTTATCACTGCCGATCTCACCGAGGAAGTGTATGTCTTCTTCCTCTTCTTCTTCTACCGCACGTACCTTTCTCGGATAAGGTTTCTTGCTGAGACAGACAGACTGGAAATGGCGCTTTTTGTTGCAGTTACTACCAATAGTGCCTTTAGCTAGAGGATCAGCCTATTTCAGTCAATTAACACTCAGTGGCGCTCAAACTTCGTGAAATCAGCTGCACACGTGCCGGTAGGCCGGACGATCTCCCGAACTGGGTATTAAGGGAATATGCTGATATTCTGGAAGCATCAATTGCAGAAATTCTTAATACCTCTTTCTCCGAGCGCAAAGTTCCCTAGGCTTGGAAGATTGCCGACGTTCCGCCTCTCCCCAAAGCACCTACAGTCCACAACATCATTTAAGACCTAAGACCCATTTCATTGTCTAAGGTTGCGGAGGGCTTTGTTATAGATAAGGAACTGAAATCAGTACCGTTATCGGCCATCGATCCCGCACAATTTGGATTTATTCCAGGTTCATGCACCACGTTTGCCCTAATCTCCATGTTCCACCATTGGCTATACGCTACGGACGGCACCGGCTCAACTGTAAGGACTGCCCTATTAGACTTTAGAAAAGCTTTCGACCTCGTTGACCACCGTATATTGGTCGGTAAGCTTCTGCGCCTTGGCGCGAAACCTCCAGTTGTGAACTGCTTGATCGATTTTTTAAGGAGCAGACAGCAGGGGGTCAAACTAAATGGAGTGTTATCTGATTGGTTGGATGTTCCTGCTGGAGTGCCCCTGGGGGCCCGTTTGGATCCATGGCTATTTCTGGCGATGAGAAACGATCTCCGTCTCCCAGAAGGGTTCCACATGTGGAAATTCGCCGATAACACGACAGTCTCTGAAGTCATTCCCGCCTCCAAGCACAACTCACTACAGCAAGCGGCTGACGACATCCAAGTGCAAGGAGATCCGCACATACCTCAAGCGCACTTGCCTTTGTTTCTCTCAGGTGTCAATAGAAGGGGTCGAGTTCGAAGTGGTATTTTCGGCTAAAGTTATTGGCGTTTTCATAAGCAGTGACCTCAAATGGTCTGCTCATATCGACTCAATCACGACTAAGGCTGCCAAGAGACTTTATCTCTTAAGACAACTTAAGCGCGCGGGTTTTGCTCACAATGATTTTGTTACATTTCACTGTAGTGTCATAAGATCAGTCCTAGAATATGCATGTCAGGTCTGTCATTGCAATCTTCCATTGTACCTCTCGAATGAGATTGAACGCATTCACCGTCCCGTTCCCAGAATCGTTCGCGCAAAAGACTCAAAACGTAATCTTTACCAGAGATGAGGTGAAAGTGCTCTATCAAAAGGTTGGACACATGATCATTCTTTGGAAGGATGATTTGATGTTTACTGTCAAAAGACGTCTGGGCCAGTCTAAGTCTTCCACCGACACGCAACAGGCTGTCAACCAGTGATGGATCTAAGCTTCGTAGGCAACTGGATTTTTTTACAGTACTTCCAGGCCTTGTGAGGGAGCGCATTTCTTCAGGAAAATGATGGCACTGTATATCCTTCAGGATCTCCGGTTCTGATACTCTCATTTCTTCAACGGAGACAGGCAAGATCGTTCTTTCATGCGACTTCTTTGGCTTTTCACCTTTGCTGGCGGCTCGTAAATTCTCACGGTAACGCAAGAACCAGGAAAACGTTGGAAATACTCCACTACAGGACAAAATGGCTCTTTTACCAATGACACAAAGGAATTGGCTTCCACTTTCACTTCTAGATCGGTATCTGGAATACTGTCTAACACTGTGGGGTTTCGAGGCCACATCTCCATCTGCATCCAGAGAAATTTCGGCCCCTTCATCCATCGCTGATAGCCCCATTGAGAGATCGTCGCCTGGATTAAATTCTCCACCCACATGCCTCCACTGATCAAGCATCCAATACAATTTATTTAGGTCGGTAACGTAGGGGGTGGTTACCCAATCCCCCGAGCCTAATGGCTCATGTTGAAAACGCTCGACAGATAAAATACAGATGTGTAAAGAAATATATGTACAAGTTAAATATATGTATATATGACGAAAAAAAAAACGCAAAAATATCACCTAGCCCCCCTACACCTAATCCTAAACCTCCCCTGAAACCCTACCAGCCCTGATCACCTAACTTGTAGCCCTAACCCTGAAGCCTAATTACCAGTTCATAACCCTACCCCTACAATTGTATATTAATACTCTTATTACACTTACAGCCCAGCGTAGTTATGCGAGATAGGCCAGTCTTAAATTCTGCTAGAGTAGTTGCCGATTTAACTGAAGATGGTAGCTGGTTCCAGGAATGAGAGATAATATATGAAAAAGAGCTATGAATATGGCTAGAGGTATTTACAGGCTGGGAAACATTAAGAGCAGAGGAGCGCAAATTGTAGTGACAGACCCTAGGTGTGAAAACATTAGAGATCTACGAAGCTCCCTGTAGCCTGTGTGCCTTGAAAAACATGATTAAAGACGCAGTAAGACGTCATTGGGTTAAGGTGTCCATACTAGCAAGCCTGAGACAGTCTTTGTACTCAGTAGATCTACCTAGATTAAGTACAGTTCTTAACGCGTAAAAGTTACATTTTTCCAGCTTATTTTTTAGGGGAGTAGAGATTCCCAACCATAGAGGGGAACAGTATTCTAAATTAGGTAACACATATGTTTTGTACAAAGAGATCATAATAGAGGAAGGTATAAGACGCTTTATTCTGCGGAGAGCGGCGATTTTTGCATATGCCTTTTTTAGCGTAATTGTTACGTAATCTTTGAAGGAGAGTTTATTGTCCAACGTAACGCCTAGAATCTTTAGAATCGGCTTTATGTCAATAACCTACTGCGAGTCTGCAAAGAATTCAAAATTGTAGGAACTGTTTCCAAGTACCATTGCCTGCGTTTTGGTGCTATTGATTCCTAGGTAGTTGTAAGCAAACCATTCCTCGAGCTTTGATATATCCGCATTGAGATTAAAGTCCAGAGTCATAGGGCAGAGGCTAGACGAGTATTGGGTAGTGTCATCCGCGTATAGAAGTGGTGAAGAGGTAGTAACACAGTAATTAACATCGTTGATGAAAATGTTAAAAAGTGAAGGTCCTAACAAGCTACCCTGCGGAAGCCCGCAGCGCACGGGCAGCCAGTTCGAGTAGGACCCATTGCATCTAACACGTTGGAATCTGTCAGACAGATATGACTGTATATCTCCAGAGCCTCCTGGCGCATTCCATATGCTTTAAGCTAAGCGAGTAGCCAATTGTAGAAAACTGAATCAAAGGCTTCAGATAGGTCAATAGCCACTACCCATATGCTTTCTTTCTTGTCCAATGCCGCACGCCAGTCATCAGAGAGCTTCACGAGTGCAGTGCAGCATGAATGACCATGCAAAAAGCATGACATATTGTCCAATAATTTTATCGTTACTTCGTCCTTTTTGTAAACTGGCGAGACATTACTAAGCTTCCACTGACGTGGCCATTGGCGACAGTCAAAACAGTAGTTGAAGAGCTTGGTCAAGGGTGTGGCAATGCCTGGTGCAGCTATCCTTAGAATTTTAGGGGAAAGCCCGTCAGGGCCAGTGGATTTCTTGGCATCCAATCGAACCAGTGTATCAGCTTCGTACGACTGTGAAACATGCTCAAATGAGAATGCGAGATCGTCATGTTTGCCTGTAATCAACGCAACACCGGGGTGGCTTTCAAACTCTTGTATGGTTCGTTCAATGACTGAATCTTCTATGACAGGAGTACTAAAATATTCATTGAAGGCCCTTGCTGGATCTGGAATTAGCTGACCATCGTCAATAAGTGAGATAGAGTAAGTATCAGAGCATGCATTATCCCCTGGTAACAGCGGTTTCATTTTTTTCCAAAAACTGCTAACCGCCCCTTGTGAAGTATCGGAATCTGCTTGTGCGCAGAACTCCTTAACACCTTTTCTTTTCATCGCAGACACTTTATTCCTTTGTAGTCTGTAAAGGTCCCAATTGGCGTCAGTGGGCGCGCGCCTGAATCTTTTATAAAGACGGTTTCTATGCCTAACCTCCTTTCGTATGTTTGGGTTGATCCATGGCAGTTGTTTAAAACGAAGTCGCGTGCGTTTGACAGGTGCGTGTTTCTCAATGACTTGTTGTAATAAAGCTGCCCAGTGGGACCAAACATCGTCAGGGTTATCAAATGCATAGGCACTATCCCATGGGACGTCCTTAAGATCCGCAATAAATACATTAGCATTTAAGTCCTTTGTTGATCTGTAATCGAGAATCCTAGCTATAGGTTTTGGGAGTTTTTGTTTGCGTACAGCAAAGAAAAAGTCATGGTCGCTTAGACCCAAATCTCTCAGGGTGTGAGACCAGAATAACGTCCAGTAGCGACTCCGATCGGGCAGTGATCCTTGTTGGCTCTCGAATAACATTGGTCAAACAGAATTGATCACAAAAATTCGATAACGCTTGATGAAGCCCATGAACATTGTCTGGGCTCAAGTTCATGTCCATGTTGTAATCTCCAGCAAAAATAATTTCCTTTCGCTTGGTAAGCATCTTTTCTGCCGCCATTTCACAAGAAGTAATGAGATTAGAAATATTACACATTTTTTCTGAGCGATAACAACCGCACACCATGAACCAGGCATTCCCGCAGCCTTTTACGTCCAAACAAATTGACTCGACTCCCTCCGGCTCAAAACTCTTTCGACGGTACGCAGTTAGATTAGTTCTTACGTATGCTAGAATTCCACCACCGCCCTTCTTTCGGTCCCGACGAATGATTCGATTGGAGGGATGGGCGAGAAGCGAATTAGAATAAGTTCCGTCTATCTTTGTTTCCGCAATAAATAAAACATCAAACTGACAGGTTTCCAACAAACTCAATACTTCATCTGCCTTGCCATATATGCTTTTCACATTAAGGTAGGCTATAGTGAGATTTTTCTTGTAGTATCCCCTAACTTACGCCCGATACCAGTCCATGGGTTGATCTGTGGACGACGAAGTGGAAATATTTATACTCCGTTCACCGGCAGAAGAGACCAGAGAGTCTGAGAAAAAGCTGTCAGAAAATTGCGGCAGGCTACAAGTTGTACATGACCAAGAAGGAAGGCCAAGTCTGCGGTAAAGACGAAGTTCGTGGCTGGTCATACCAGAGCATTTGATGTGAAATCTTGCCTGACAGGATGAGCATTGGACGCCATTTTGGTTGCTTCGTAAAGATCTCGCACAGGAGCTACACTTAACTCCTACAGACGCAGTCCTACTGGACGGTCCATTTGACTCAGGCCCGGGTTTAGATGAACGTTTCCCGATAACTTGAGTAACTGGAACTGAGTGGTGGCGCTAGAGTTGTTATAGTAACTCACTCGCTGTCCGGCGAAGGCCTTCTTCCTAGGAGTCTCGTACGGCCTTAACAAATATCTTCGTTTCAAAAGAAAACTGGGAAAAACACCATCCCTACAGTTTGTAGATGTAAATAACTCTCCAGAACCCTCGTTAGGTGCTTTAGTAATCCAGCAAAGAGTCAAGAAAACAGTAAATAGGCGAAGAGCGATAAGAACTCGACCCGCCATCGTGATTGTGTACATCTCATCCCAAGAACAAATACATATGTGTCCGAGAATTAATCTTTCGTCTTTCTCGAGATGTGAGCTTGGGACACCTCTGCTAAAACTCGTTAATTGCGAAAGCCAAAGCAGAGACCTTCGGACGATAAGAACTGAATGCGCTCCTGGTGAGGGCGACGTCTTAAAAACCTGCAAACTTCTAGCTCGTGCCTGAAATTGCAGAAGGGACATGTGATACCATCCGAAGAAGGGGTCCCAATGGGATCATTGGAAGTGGTACTTGACTTCGTGCCTGTCTCAGCATCAGGGGTGTTGTCAACATGTGCGGCAAAGCTGAGTTTATCTGTTTTATGGACGGTCTTCTGGGAGCCCCTGCAAGGTCGGGTATCTGTAGCCACTTTCGTGTCCACTGAAATTTTTCCTAAAACAGGATTTGTCGCTATTCTGGCCTCGTGGCTAACAAAGGTGATGACGTCATCAAATTTGACCAGCCTTTTCTGCAACTCCATGATGTTATCCAATCTACTAAGAGCTGTTCCATCCCCGGGCTTAATGGAAGGCCAATTCACTGCTTTGGACTCGTAAGCAGACGCAACTCTATACTCGTCACCAAACCTTTTCTTTATGAGTCTGTGGGCCACGCGGTACCCTTTGTCGGGTGGCGAACGATGACACGAGCTTATGAGCTCCTTTACTTCTCCGGCGGTATACTGTTCTAAGTAATACAGTCTTTCTGTACTAATGGATGTTCTTGATTCGACTAAACTCTCGAAAGAACGAGCAAAGGTGTGATACTCCAAACGAACTGCCATCAAATCTTGGGACACAAGGCTGAGGAAGTCTGCTTTTGTTCTGATTGGCTGCCAGCATTTCCACGATCCGATTCTGCTGCATCTGCAGGGCATTTTGTTCTCGTTGCAACGTACTTTGATCATCAGTTAACTTTTGCTCACAATGGGCACGTTTGGAACGGAAACAGTAACTCGTAATTGAGGCCATTCGGGTGCCAGTGGGTTTAGAACTGTACGACGTTGCCTACACGGCGGTGAACTAAATTCTTCTTCATCACTGAATTCCTTCTCCAACTTCACGGGCTTTAGATTCAAGGAAGGGATGGCCGAGTTACCATAACTGCCAAGACTTGTTCTTTCGCCGCTGTTTTTGCAATCTCGGCTTCTAAATTAAAGTGCAGCTCTTCTTGCTTTAGACAGAACGTCTACTCCTCCAATTCTTGTCTCTTCTTTAACATAGCTTGCTCTGTTTTGAGTTCTGCGACGCGAGCTGTTTCCTTTGCCCTGGCTAGAAGGAGGGATGATGCATGACTGGCGCGTGAGCTCGCGCGACTTGAGCGTCTTGAAATCTTTGAGGCTTTAGAGGGGGTTTTCGCATCTGCACAGCTAACGGAATCGTCTGGGTTCACTTCGGAATCCACTTGAAGTGAAACAGCCCAGAGGTTGCCTACGACTCTCAAAAGCCAGTATAGTACTCTCTGACAGAAGTCCTTAAACTCCTCCCCTTCGCGGCTGAAATACTTCATGCACTTAATCTTCTCTTCTTCGCTCCAAATCTACGAAGGGCCTCTTCGGAGGTTGAAAGTTTTGCCTTTACTTCTTGTAAGTTTCTTTCATCGGAGAGCACTTCGATGACTTCATTAACGCTAGCAGTTACATTTGCTATGTGACCTCTTCGAGTGTTCTTAAGGCTTCGAATCCTTTCGCTACGAACTCCATCTGAATCGAGGGTCGTATTCGGTCTTCTAGACCTTGTTCGCGGGTTTACTTCGTCCGATTCTTCTAGTGCTCGTTCCGAAGACATCGTGGAAGCTTCGAACAAATTTTTAACGATGTAGCTGCCGTGGACGACTTCAACAATACATAGATAGTTGTAAATACAAAGCGGCCTTAATGATTTATTCTGTTGCAACAACTCAAGTACTAGTTGGTAGAACCGGTTAAAACTGTAAACAAAATGACGAACGAAAACTTATCACAACTTAAATTAAACTGAGCACGCTCAAGCTAAATACACTTAGGAAATTACAACGAAAATGACGAAACAAAAATACCAAAACTCACATTTGTTACGATACTGAAATAATAAAGCTGACTTACAACCAAACGGCGAAAAGACTACACATAGTGCGATGCGAAGAAATATGATATGAGATGTAGGCGCAAGTGAACTTACTAAGCAAAACTAACGACTACGATGAAAACACGTTAAATACTTGCTACGTTACGTAACATTGCACGGCGTACGCAAACATTTTTATTGCAGTTAGGGTCGTTTGAATAAAAGCAATGGATAGACAAAAGAAAAAGACGTTTGTGATCTACAAGTTCATCCTTCAGAGTTCCATACTCACAATTTTCGGCGAGGCGGTATAAGTCTTGAATAAAGGTGTCCAAGGATTCACCGGCCGGGGTTTTGCCTTCGTCGATTGAACCGTGCTCGTTCAACGATAACATTGTGGCGGGCTGCAAAATAAACATTAAGGGCTGTTTTGACTTCATCAAAGGAAGCAATTGCTTCGTTGTATGTTTTGAAGACCAGAAGCGATCCGATAGCGCTCAAAATGTCGAAGCCATTTGGGCCACATGTCTGTTTAATTCGGGTTGTTCGCTCCTTCGAACTTGCTCGGGAGCGGGCGAGAGTTTACAGGCTGCATAGCGGATTAACTGATGGAGGCAGATTTTCTACTACAGGAGCGTCTTCGGCTTGGTCTTCCATTCTGTTTTATAGCGTTGGATGGGTCCAGGCCGCTGCCACCATGTAGTATCAGGCGAAAAAGGAGATTTCGAGTAAACACAAGGTAGCACGAGGTTTATTTAAGATGGCCGACCTTCAACCAAGCATGCAATACAAAGCCAAATCCTACAATCACCACTTGAAAATGCAAACGAAAACAATTCCTCTGAGGAAATGGTTGACGAAGAATCACAGCCACTGGAACACGAACAGCCTGCATTGATTGCACAGCTCAAAGAGTCGCTCCAAGAAATGGAGAACAAGCTAGCATGTACAAAAGATTTACTTGAACGCCGTATCACTGAACTTGAAGGGGAGATAAAAGAGGAAAGAGAATGCAGAATGGATTTGGAATAAAAGCTTTCGTAAAGCATTTTCAACATCGCCACTATCAAGAAGAGTGAGAAACTTTTTAAGTTTTATTCAGGCTTTCAAAGTTATGAAGTTTTCAGCAAGGTGTTCAGCTTTCTTGAAGAGAGGCAGCTTCTAAATCAGACTGATAACATAGAAGGACAAGGACTGGATTTAAAAGGAAAACCAGGACCTCAACGGGCTCTTTCTGTTGAAGGTGAATTTTGTCTCCCTTTGTGTCGTGGTAAAGTTGGCCTACTTGAGGAAGATCTGGCTACTAAATTTAGAATATCCCAGGGTCTTCTAAGCAAAATTCTTACTACTTGGATAAGTTTGTTTTCTTCAGATTCGATGAGTAAGAAATATTCCCAAACAGAGATATAAAGAACCTTACAAACCCCAGTGCTTCAAAGATAAAATACAAAAGGACCACCGTCATTATTGATGCAGCAGAGATATATATGTTGAGAAGCCTTGCAACCCTGAAACGCAGCAGTTAACCTTTTCCAGCTATAAGAACAGTAGCACACTCAAGTCATTTATAGATATCACCCCAAGTGGTAGTGTCTGTTTCGTTTCATAATCTTATGGTAGATCGATATCAGACAAGGACACCACTTTGAAGTCTGGATTTATTGAAAAGCTTCAATGAGATGACGAAGTCATGGCAGATAGAGGCTTTAATATACAAGAAATAGCGGAAGTAGTTAGCAAAGGTGTGAAGGTGAATGTACCCCCATTTATGAATGAGTATGGTCAATTCACGGAAAGTGAACTATTAAGAACTAAGCGGATTACAACTCTAAGAATCAACGTCGAGAGAGCCATCGAAAGGGTAAAGAATTATCACATTCTAGACTCTATACCAGTTACACTGCGCAAAATGGACTTGGTGATATGATTTGTTTTTTCATATGTGCCATGTTCGCTAATTTCTTACTGTCCCTTGTAAATTGACAATTTACACTGAGCAACATTTTTTTTCATTAGAAAAGTATTGATCAATATACTAATGGAGACAACATAGTCTGGACTAGTCATTGAAATACAAACTTGAGATGTGTATGATCATTGACAATTAAAACTTTCTACTTTTAAGGAATGATATGAAAGTACAAACAATCATTATAGTAGTTACTAAATAATCATGAATGATATGATTATTAAGAATATTGCTTACACTATTTTTGTTATCTGAGCTTCCACAGTTTAAACCAAGTCTTGAAAATAAAAAAGAAAGAATATAGTGACACTTTTTAACAATAAAAAGCAAAGGCTTATGGTAAGATAATGCCAGCCCGCCAGCCCTCTACAAGCAAAGGTTATATCTTTAGGTTATATAATAAAGGTTATATAATATTGTTTCTAGGATAATTAAATATCAACCTATTATGCTTAAAATACCATGTTTACAATATTTCTCATTTCAATCTAGTCAGTTTCGATACACTAATCAAATTGTTTAAATTTCCCTAAGAACTTTACATAACCTTGGCAGACCAAGTGCAATTTTTGGGTAAGCAATTCAATTGCAATGTACTTGTCATAGAACTCTTCAAGTTTGGGCACAACAGAGTTAGCAAACTTTCTGCTCCTATTGACACTGAATATTATTATATCTTTCAGATCAGAAATAACCAAATCTGCATATTCATATTCCCTACAATAAAGTTGATGCTGGACTTGATACCAGTACTGGTGATTTTCATTTAAAACTTCATTACCAAATTGCATTCTACAGATTCCTCTCTTACAGACTACTTGTTTTAATGATATTCCCAAGGAAATGTTCTCTTTACTTCCACTAAACATTTTTTGAAGACTTCTCCATCGGGGAATGCACCTAGGAAGGGGTGTGTGGATGAAATTATAAATCCAATTTTCTGCACTATACAGCCTAGTATGTCTTCATACATTTTCACAATTTTTCTCTCATCCTCAAGTTCCTGTATCCTTTGTTGAGTCCGAACATTTGTGTTGTAATGTAGAATCTCACTGATGGCTTTAGTTGGGCTAGTTGTGGGTTTTTGAAGGGCCCTTTTACACTTGGAGGCTGTTATGCGATATTTCCTGTACTCAATCCAATGCTTTGTCTCACTTTGCTGTTGTGTTTTGTTTCTAATCATTTCTCAATTGTAACTAACAAACAAGTTTTGTTTTACTTTTGCTGCTCTTCGTTCGTTCTCCCAGCCATTACAACTCTGAAATGTGGAGAAAGCTAAGTCAGAAAATAATTCCTACTTGACCAGAAAAATCGAGGTGAGATCAAAAGCTACGAGCAACAAAATCACACAACTCGTCTAGCAACATAGATAATATAATTGCGACAATACAACTAGTTAGTGAATAAAGAAAACAAACAAACAAACAAAAAGACGCGCAGCATCGAACGCTTTTCAACCTGCGGCCACAACAATGTTTATAGAAAAGTTGTGTTACTATTAACACTTTGTATAAATACCTGAAAACAAGCTCACGTTTGGTTCAGCCGTCGAAGCACTTCCATCTTTAGCCGTTCCAGTGCTTAAGGTTAAGTGGTCCTTATTGAAATTACGCTGACAGTTCCCATTTAGCAATTGCAGTTGTTCTTCATCGGTAATAAAAGCCGATTTCGAAGAAGCATCCATAATATATAGATTTAGCCAAGCCTAAAAGCGGAGCTCGCTTTTTTTTTCCCCGCACGTCTCAAGGGCACAACGCCTTGCCCCGGCCAGGACTAGAACCCGGGTCGTCCGACTCGGGGCCCAGTGCACTATCCACTGGACTACTGGACAAAGCCGTGGCGTTGGCGTGCCCGTGGTACAGTTGACTTGATGGGTTACTACTACCATTTTGTATAATTATGGGGATACCGCTATACCACAAGAATGACGTCCGGAACTGTAATAACAGCCATTCAATGTTTAAAAATCTTCAAGGACTCAACTTGCTCTACCTGCTGTGAAAGAGCACATCTTCTGCCTAGATGTCTCTGAGGTCTGGGAATAAGTAGGTAATGCATTCTGACGCTGCATAGACAGCCAAAACAATACAATTTCATATTTTCACGACTTCACATTTTCACAACTTCCATTTAAGACAAACTCTCTAAAATCCTCTCCCCTTGCCCATTGTTAATTTTCCATATTGGTCTGTTATAACTCCAATTATAATAAAGTTCGGATATAACGCGCGCTGTCATTGGTTGAAAGAGCGTGCTCTTTTAGAGTATAGAGCATAGAGCTGAGCTAAAGCTGTCACGCCATCTGCCAAACTGTACTATGTTCGACCTTTTCCGGGACTTCCTTTTAGCTTTTTTCCGATAATTGAAAGTGAAATTTCGGAACAAGCAAGCCGGTAAGTAGCAACAGAAGAACCAAATAAAGGTCTCAGAAACTACATCAGCCGCCCTTCGAGTGAAAAAATAAGAGCTTGCTCTGATATCCTTTCCGATGCGTTGAGTGGAAAGTCACATCTGTCACTGCAGCCGAGTTTTGCGGCGCTGTCATCCCGAGCGATCTTCATGTTCCGGTGAATTCGGCTGTCGTTCACTCAAAAAACACTCGCCCTGAACAGTTTGTTTTCTACCCTGTCATGCGAAAAAACTCGCGTGTTTTTATGAGCCATAATTCGGCTGAAGTTCACTGAACATTTCACTTCAAGATTCTGTATTAGAGACTTAAAAACTTCAGGCAAAAGTGTTAAATTCGACCTACCGAACTATTTTAGTTTGTAAACTATCGCAGAAGGTGAACTTTGTTGGTTTTTTAACTTTGATGGTTTGACACTTTTGAAGTTTCTCCCCACTTCTCAAGAAGTGGGGAGAAACACTCGACTAAGTCTCGTGTTTCTCCCTACACTTCTTTCGTGCTCTAGCCGCTTCCTGCGTGCTTTATAACAGAACAGAGCACAGCCAAGGCTTCTCTATTTGTTAATTGATAGATAAATAAATGTTTCTGAGAATGTCTGGGAATAAGTAAGCGTTGCATTCTGACACTGCAAAGACAGCCAAAACAACACAACTTACATTCCATGACTTCCATTAGAGACGAACTCTCTAAAATCCTCTCCCCTTGTCCATTGTTTATTTTCCATATTTACACACAACTTTTTCAGCAGTCTCAAGTTACCTCTAATCTAGTTACTATCTTCCCTTACCAAACTGATTCACAGCCAATTCTGAAAGGAGCCACAGGACACTCGTGAGCCGTTTGCTTGTTTGATGAACACCCACAAAATTCTTCATTTTTTCACATTCAGAATCAGTCATCATGTCCTCTGCAGGGTTACTCTTGTAGCTGAAAGTTGATTTCCTTCCACATTCATCCACTTTGGTTATGGAAAGTTGTTCACCTTCAGGAACCAAATGAAGACCTGCCAAAACGAAAAAGACAGATCTCAATACAGTACTCATTTGCAAATTATATTACAATAAAAGAAACCCAACTACTTTAAAATAGAATGAACCATTTCATTATTAAGAGAGTAAGATTTTTGTACTGCACAGTACTGGTCAACATCACAAATTTTCCATGCTACACTTCATTGTGTGAAAATAATCTTACTCACCACTGGTATCCTTTTCCAAAAGGTAAAAAGTGATAAATCTCACAATTTTCATGGCATCCCTAGGTAAGATCACAAAATTTCTCAGGAAACCCATGTTCCTTATTACATCATCCTGGATCCTTTCCCACTTAAAGGTCAAACAGCACTCATGCGCGTCCATCATTGT
The DNA here is from genome assembly GCF_030620025.1 of Pocillopora verrucosa. NCBI lineage: Eukaryota > Metazoa > Cnidaria > Anthozoa > Scleractinia > Pocilloporidae > Pocillopora > Pocillopora verrucosa. Next base: position 28,457 of record NW_026709642.1, on the reverse strand, counting down.
TAGATGTAATTGATATGGAAGTTGCACAACTATTAAAGAAAACAATGGGCAGTGAAGTGAACAAACTCCAAAATATGCAGAAAATGTGATCTATTCGCTATTCACCTTAGCCTGCACAGGCACAACAACAAAAGTCCTGTCCAATAGCCACATTTCTATTAATTTTAATCTGAAGATTGTGCAGATTAGCAAGACTGCATAGGAAAACTTTCACATTGCCTAGCAACAAATGTAATGCAATACTCACTTCACTTAAGCAGCTTCAAATACTAATTCAGTTCCACTTAAATCTAACTGTAAGTTGACAAAAAAATTAAGGGCCTGTTTACATGGAGGTAAGGACTCCAGTTAGGTGAGGTAACCTGCCTAGCTGTGGTAAAATGTGTTTACATACAATCTTACAACCCCGGGGGTGCTAGGCTGAGGTTTCTTGAGGTTGTTGACACTAGCGCTTGCAATTAGGGAGTTTGAGCAAAGGTATCCCAAGCTCACATCTTGAGAAAGAAGAAAGATTAATTCTCGGACACATATGCATTTATTCATGAAAGCCTCACACGTTGTGTTATGCGGTGAGATGTTATGCGAGTAACCTTTGGCTTAATATGTTATGAGGAATAATTTCAAATATGGTCCATTTACAACACTAAATATTCCAAAATGTGAACATTTTACACTCCTTGTGTGTCCATTGCGGTTTCTGGTGAATTCTGCCATGATACAGCCACAAAATGTACAAAGTTTTAAAACATACATGTTTCACTTTTGAGCTTTTTGCCATGAACTTGACCCTGGCTAGGTGGTTTACCCCACCTTGGGATGTTTACATGGCAAATTGTCACCCCAGCTGACAGGGTTACCCTACCTGGCAGACTGGGCAACCTGCCCAGACGGGTCACCCCACCTATCATGTAAACATGATCAAGATAAAATAAGAAATTATATGGACAGGCAGGTTACCCCACCTACCTGGGGTCCCCCACCTTCATGTTAACAGGCCCTAAGTAATAACCAATTCACACCAAAGCTTAAGCATGTTTTGAAGCTGTTTTGTTCATGAAACACATTTTAAAATTACATAATTAGGTTTCATCAATTTAAACGTCAACAAGTTAATGATGTAAATAGGCCATGGTAGAGAGTTTCTAAGCTGATGTTTTGAGGGTTGGCCCCCCTACTTCAGTGAACCATATAGGAAAGTTAGTTGTTTAGTTCTCTGTTTCTGGTGTTCATTCAGTTAAATACAGTTGAACTGAACATGTTTGTTGATGTGAAAAGGGTATTAGGTAATTCTGTACTTTGAACAGTCCCTGAAAAAATCCTCTTGCCTGTTGGGCAAGTGAGAGTCAGAATATGCCAGCCTGATCTCAAAATCCTCTAGCCCCTGGCTTACTATGCCCAACCAATAAGGTTTGTAAAGTTAACAATGTTCACTAAATAAGAAAACCAGTACATTCAAATCAAAAGAGGTTACAATCATCTGAAATGCAATTACCAGGTACACCATCAACAACCATTCCTTCTTCCCTGTCGATACATCTGCCATTTGTTAGCTGAACACACTTTTAAATTAGATAATTTGGTTTCATCAATTTAAACATCAATGAGTTGATGATGTAAATTGGCCATGGTAGAGAGTTTCTAAGCCGACATTTGAAGGGTTGGCCCTTTGTTGAAATGAAAGATGAGCTGCTTAATGAGTCAGAATCTGCCAGCCTGATCTAAAAATCTAAAAACTGCTCAAGCCAAGGTTTGTCAACTTCAAATTTGACACATTGAAAATACAAGTTGTTGACTACTTCAGTGAACCATATAGGAAATTCAGTTGTTTAGTTCTCTTTTTCTGATGTTCATTCAGTTTAACACAGTTGAACTGAACATGTTTTGCTGGTGTGAAAAGGATATTAGACTTGAGGTAATTCTCTACTTTGAACAGTCCTTGCAAAAATCCTCATGCCCATTGGGCAAGTAAGAGTCAGAATCTGCCAGCCTGTTCTCAAAATACAATATACCCACCAATAAGGTTTGTAATGTTAACAATCAAAATAGGCTATAATTATCTGAAATGCAATTACCAGGTTCATAATCAACCTCCACTCCTTCTTCCCCAACAGTACCATATTTGGCTGTAAATGTAAGTTCCAATTCCTGTTGGTGGAATACAGATAAAATTGTGATTACCTGTAATAGGCCTCCTTCAATCTACACCTGAGCTGGTTTAAAATCAGCAAAAGAAATGGCAAAATTTCCGCACAGCCCCATACTTCATTATGCAGCCATATATGGGGCTTTATTATTCAGTGTATGGGGCTGTGCAGAAATTTTTCCAAAGAAACTCCTGTTCTGTGACTCACTTTGTCACAAAATGCTTGAACTGTCTATAACATAATCATCATTGAGTTTACTGGCTCTACATAATGTTTCCAAAGCTTTTTACCGATGAATTGTGCAAGTTTTTAAGTCATAGATGATGGGCCAAAATACAATTTTGCACCATGATGAACATTTTTGACAATTCTACTTTCTCGTCAAGACAATTGGAACACAAATAAATGCATTCATGTGATGTTCACCATTTTTCATTTATTCCAACATCTATCTACGAAACTCACCTCCCATTGGCACCCCAAACAGATACTTGATTCTGAAAAATAAACAGTTCACAGGTAAAAATCAAATCAGCAAGGAACCTGATATTCTGTTTCACAAAGGAAGAAAAATATTTTCACGTACTGATTTAGGAATATTCTTTGTTCTTACAAAATACTCTTGGGAGTTCAAATTAAAGAAACCTTTGACAGTCAATACTGATGAGTAAATGAAGTTATACAATTTGAGTTATGCATTTAACTTTAACCAAGCATAGTAGGCAGTCGTCGGACCATGTCCATGACTAGCGCAATTGCGACAAACACTTTCTCTCGTGGCTAAAAAGCCCAATTCTAGAACGGCAGACACGGCCGCATCCACTGCACACAAAGACACATGCCACTGGAACACACGTTGCTTTGTTCATTTCTGCTCTTCTCTTAGCTCTTCTATCAACGGCTTCAGCTTTCAGCCTTTCCTCTCCCGCCTGGAGAGCCAGACTGTACACAGACCTCCAATCACTCCGATCTGCAGCATGTAGCTCCCAGTTATAAGCATAAGAAGTGGGATTTAAGGCATGTTCAGGCTCATTTGGCACTTCGTGATCAACATGAGATAGTTTAGGAGGGCTAAGTTCATTCGATTCGTCAAATTTATCGAATGGACAGCCGGTCATTTAACCATTGTATGACAGACTCAATGACTGCTTGAAGAGAGTATTGGGCTTTTCAGCCATAACCCACTCGCAACACCAAGTGATACATGAAATTGGGGTTTTTGTTTTTTGCCGCGTTGTCGTTAGGTTCTCATGGGCTAAATGCCCGACAGTCAGAAATTTTCAAAGAATTCACATACCTTCCTTATTCGCCGATGAAGACATTCTGTGCTGGCATCAACTTTTCAGAGCGATTTAGTCCCCCGAACCGCAATTTACTTTCGTTTGACCGTCGTGTTTGAAAGAGAGGTCACATTATAAACAGATCGGAACGGCATATATGTACTAAATCCTCAGAATGTTTGCGCCTTCTGATTGGCTGTTGTGAGGCTACGCGTTCCTTTCACCAATTATCACCCAGCACAGCAAAGAGGCAATTTGTATGCGCATGTATTGCAGCGAAATTGTGGTGCAGATCGTGCGGATACTCTACAGTTTTGGCACTACTGAGAGCAGTTTGCGATTCCGGCGTGGATGAAGTTTTGCTGAAGAACTAACAGAACTTCGTTTTACAATTTTTGGGGCTGATATTGATGTGATCCGATCGGAAAATTTTTTAATGGAGTATGTTCTTATGGAAAAGTCTGAAGGGTGAGCAGAATTATTTTAGACATAATTCAACTAAAGCTGATTTAAATTCATCCTGATAGCTCGTTGCGTGTTCTCGTTCCATTCATCAATTTTATTTACAAAACACATTTCATCGTCGGTATTTGTTCAGTACAAGCTTTAAACTTGAAAGCTTTTTGATATAACCTCTTGTGGTAGTAAAAGCTGTTTTAGAATCGAAATTAGTCTTGAATCTATCGGTACCAAGCGAAACCGCCCGATTGCTTCCCCAACACAACCTAAACGTAATAGATGCAATAACATTCATACTTGATAAATATCTTAACTTTCTTTGCGTCTGGAAATATGTCGATATCACTTAACGTCAACCGCCATTGTTTGACGTTTACATGCATTTCTTTCTACACAGTGTTGCCTGAAGTTGGTGAAAGTAACCGTACACAAATTCACCGTCGCAGATAGCGTTAACTTCAGCCAGTTTAATAGTTCTTCAATGTCACTGCGTTGAGATTGTACAAGTAAGGCGCCTTTTGGTAAGTGGAGATGGCTATCCGTTAAGATGATGTTTCCATTTGCATCACTTACAAATCAAATCGTTAAACCATTAATTATTGTAAAAGCAGCATTTGTTTTGGTAAGCCTTCTACTTAGGTGAAAACTCAGAGCGGATTCCTCACTTGAATTAGGCTCCTTGACGAAACAAACAGTTAACTCCTCTTCATAGCTCAAACTACCCAGGCTGCTTCTGACAAGAGGTATGGCTTCAACAACACCAAGATATGATGGTGACTGCATGAAACTGTCATATGCCTGATTTCCCCCATCATACATGACATGAAGGCTTTAATCCAGCTTGGAGTCAGCAGTTGATCGTTTTTTAGTGGAAGGAAGGATTTGTTAAGTATGTCTTTGCTAACAACAAAGAAATGACTGCACAAGCATTGCTGCCTGGACAACCCCCAATTGTTGACTGAGATAGGAAGAATTACGGTTAGATCGCTCCATGGTTAGATCGCTCCATACCGAAGTCAGATTGCTCCACTCGAAAGTTAGTTCGCTCCATCAAATAAGTTACTTCACTCCATACATAAGTTACTTCGCTCCATGAAGAAAACTAACGTGGAAGGTTGATAAAAGACAGAAGGATAAGGGAAAAGAAAAGAAGCCTGCAGACCTGCAGCTTGACATCAGGAAACAGGTTTCTCAGCAATGAATCGTCGATCACTTTATATTTCAGCAACTTGATCGCAAGCAACATCATCAACTATAAACTACAAAGATCAGAAGTAAGCTAGTTTATTAGTTTTCTACGTTCATTACACACTGAAACACTTGTTCCAACATCGGTAATTCGCTTTGGTGGCCTCAAGTTAGCGAATACGTCGATCGCAAGACGCAATACACATCATCAACTATAAACTATAAAGATCAGAAGTATGGTAGTGTATTAGGTTTCTACATGGAGCGAAGTAACTTATGTATGGAGCGAAGTAACTTATTTGATGGAGCGAACTAACTTTCGAGTGGAGCGATCTGACTTCGGTATGGAGCGATCTGACTTGGAGCGATCTGACTTGGAGCGATCTAACCATGGAGCGATCTAACCGGATACCAGATAGGAAGGCTGGCAGTTCCCAGAATGTGATTATGTGTAGTTGAAGGTGGAGCATGTATTGAAGTGGATTGTGGTGGTACTCTCAAGTTAGAAAACTGTTGTTGAGCTACTGATGGTGTTTGTTGTAGAGATTGCATGATTGTAATAGGTAAGGGTGGGTAATGTGAGAACCTCAAGATTTTCATTGGCCAGGTTGCACACAGTGTGAACAGTGGTTTCCGCATGAATTTGTAACAGAAGCATGCCTTTCTGTGTTATGTCCTATTTCTTGAGTTCTGTTGTGGAAGCGTGGTGGCCTCACGGTTATTGTGGCTCTCTGCAATGTTACTACTTGTATCATGCTCTATAAGACCATTATTAAAGGATTCACTTAATTCATTTACTCTTGTTAGAAAATGATCCTTGCAAATAGCACATGACATTTCATTTCTTTCAAGGCAGTTAAGGTGACAAGTGTGGAAACATGCAAGCTGTGTAATCACTGAATTGCTTTCATTGTTGCAGCTATGGAAGTCACACAAGACATTGGGGTTTGGCTCAAGATTCTGTTTAATTCTGTGCTGACTGTATGCCAGTGGGAGAGACCTTGAGTCAATTATTGTGTTGCCAAGTGATGGAGGGTTATATTTCAGCTCTCCTAGTAGTCTTCCGTTCTTACCATAGCTTTGAGCTATGAAGATTTTTTGCAATAAGCTGCAACTTTTTTATCATAAATTCTGCTGATCATCCAGCAAGGAGAGTTTGATCCCTTTCACCTGTCCTTTTAAAATACTCTGGTACAAAATGTTTCCTGAATTCCATCTGTGTTTTGTTTGTGTTCAATACTTTACATTCAGCCTAATCCTTTCTGCTGGGTAATGGCGTTCAATGGAATCACTTAAAAGGGAATGCCAGATTTCCTCCTTATGTTCTGTTAAAGAAGCTAAGATGCGGTGTTTAGTGCTGTAGTAATCCTTACTGTTGAGTTTTTGATGTCACTTAAAAATGATGATGTGGATTTGTTGTAATGATGTCTCCTCCAACAAATAAATGAAACAGGAAACCTCATTGTTTGAAGGTAGTTGTCAAGGTTGGAGCTTCTAAAAATAACTAGATAATGAAAAAGTAACAGTGATATAACTTCTTCCATCAAGTACAGTAGACTAACATACTCTAGGTCTTTGCAAAGTTTAAATAAGGTCAATACTTTAGAAAGTAACATTAACCAGCTGAGGAAAGCAGCAGCAACAAGGACAGCAATGCAGTCAGGTTTGGGTCTTTCTGGCATGGCAGAATTGAACAAATGCTTATGCAACTCTGCAAAAAAAAATCTGTTGAGTTCAACAATATGAATTTTAAAAATGCCACCATATCGTCACTATAGTGTTACTATGGAAATATTGTCATTCCCATTCCTTTTTGTGTATAAATTTTCACACACATTTCAAGCATGCACAGTCATTTTGCCACTGTCCTTGATGCCAAAAACTGCTGGTATGCGCCTGTGACGGTTCACAAGTGAAGAGATGCAGAAAAATATGTCAGAAAACAACAATGGATCAAGCATTTGAAACAACCTTTCTTGTCATTTTTCCCTCTGTAACTTAGATGGAGGCATCAAAGTCCTAAAATTGTGTGGCATGTGGTGGAAATGATCTTCTAAAAGCAAAAGATTATACAAATTACTTCGAGTCTTGTCTCTTGATTGTATAATAATAATAATACTAATGAAAAGTAATAAAATAATAATAATAATAATGGCTTTATTCTGCATTTCCACAAGGTGGCTCTTCATCTGCAAGATACATCTCCTTAAAAATACATCTTCTAATTAAAACTTCAAATAAGTTATAGCTACCAAAAAGAAATACATCTGCAAAGAAACAAAGTTAAAAATATAGGAGAGGTAAAATAAATATACCTATTTAGCAATGTAAAGTAAAAACTAAACCAAGCTGAAAGGTTATCTTTGACCTTTTTCATCAAATGCTTTAAAGTCATTTTAGATCTAACTGATTAAAGTTAACACAGTTCCTTGCACATTCAAGTAAAATATTAAAGCTCTTAGCAGCTTGATCTTGATACCACTAGTGGGATTTCCAGCTGCATGGCTGTGCTGAACCTCAGAATTCAATTGTGCTTAAATTGCTTCAGTTGCAGGTAACTTGGCCACGAGTGAGAAAAACTCACCTTGTGATGTGACTTTAACAGTGATGTAGATGATGTTATTTGTGAAGGATGCAAGAGGCCTGTTGAAGAGCACAAACTTATTGGATTGTATACTTTTATCATGTCATTGCTATCTCAAGTTATCGTTGATCATTTGGAGTACTCACTTTCATGTGAGCATTTTGTGGAGCTTAAACTCTACTGCTAGTACAATGTAATTACAATTTTTGGGAAAATTTAAGTCTCCAGAAGTTTCTTTTGTGTCAAACTTTTTTTTTTTTGTCATGAATCGCAAGCAAGTATTGTGATTCAATATTCAACCAAATATGTTAATTATGAATATTAACATTTGGGAAATTTGAATCATTAAACTCTTTTATTTCATGAATAGGTGGTTGTCAATCAGAGAAAAGTCCATTCAGTGCAAGATATGAAGATGGAAAGCTTTACTCTGAAGGAGAATGGTATGTGGTTCTGTGACTGACATATATCAGTTAATTTGTGACAGCTGTGCACACATGACAATGATTATTAAGACTAAATTACACACATTGAGCAGTATTTGTGAATATAATTGTGCAAAAGCTCTAATAATCATAATCTCATATATTCTTTAAGGTTCCACAAAGGTGATCATGTACTGATAAAGCAGAAATGATACACATTTCAGGAATTCTACAGCTCATGTTCCTGATGTTATATGTTATTGTGGCTTTACTTTTAAATTTGTTCTTTTTGTAAGGATTTCAGTATAACTATCTTAAGCCATACCCTTCAATTTCACTTGTTCATCAATTTGTTGTTGTGTATTTGTTAGTCCCCAGTCTAGTTCAATTTCTTTTTGGATTGTGCATTACAAGGCACTGATTTTGCTCTAGATTATTTTGCAGCAGTCAGACATAATTGTAAGGTCAGAAGTGCCTTGATTCATTCAATTTTATCATGTTGCAGCCATAGCACTGGGCAAACACACTTGCTTATACTTAGCTTTTTATGGCTTATTTGAGTGAATTTGTTCTGGTGATGAAACATTTTGTTTTTTTAATTTAGTGCTGTTGTTACAAGAATCAACACTGGAGAGGTGATTAAATAATTTTCCTAGTTTCTTCTTCTTTTGTGGTATTTCTAGCTGGTCTTCTTAAACAGAACTAAAAATTTCCTTTCATGATAACCCTAAAATACAGAACTCCCAAGAGAGATCTGCATCAAATTTCAATATGACCATCTTATCTCAAGTAAAGGTTATGGGAATCAAGGAACTGATCAGTAAAGGAAAATAGCCTTCCAATAAAGTAGCCAAATTCTCTCAATGGCTATTGTATGGAAATGCACAGGCACCATTGATAAGAATTTATGGAATTTAATGGTTTATGAGAGAGTGACAAGCATCTAATTTCTCCTAACAATATCACCTCTACATTACACATTAAGGTCATGAGAATCAAAGAAGTGATCACTAGCTTAAGACTCTTGATTATTAAACTAATTCTCCTTATCAGCACCTTCAGAAATGTAAAGAGGACAGTATGGAGATTATGCACAGTAATATTGGGGTGTAAAGGGTAAACAAAGTTTAGCTGTTGTTGAATAAAACCTTATTCTAATTTATCTTGAATTTGGCTGAATCTTTTGCCTGAATATTTATATTTGTGAATTTGTCAAAAGGGCTAAAAGCTATCAGTGGAAGGACATTTTTAATGAAAACAGTCCTCCTATAGAGAATACATAAGGCCCACTGCTTGTGTAAAACTCCAGTTTGGGTTAGAACTCGTGTAATTAACCAGACCTACCTGGTACATGTTTACAATGGAGTTTAAAGGGTTGATATTTATCTTTTTCTTATGGGACATTTTCTTGATCAGGAATAATTGTTTATTTGTGATTTTCAGGTGTGGGTGAGAAAAGGAGATGGATCAAAAACAAAGTTGTACATAGGACAATTACAGAAAGGAAAATACAGGATAAAAAAGTCATGAAAAGTAATTGATCAAGTGCTACATTTTGATTTATGTTGTATAGAATCTGTTAGATTTCAGTCTATTTTGAGACAGATTATATAAGGATGTTATGATACTTGTTATATGTGTAATACAGTTGGTTCATGTCATATGACACTTTGACATCATGACATGTTGCTGTGACAATAGCAATGTCCTGTGTATGGAGAATTTTTGAAATCCCTCAAACTGTCATGAAAATTTAGCATATTAACTTGCTCAATTGTACAACTGGAAGCAATGAAAAGCTGACCAATGTACCCTGACCCTTAGAACAAGAGAGCATAAAACATAAGGCCCAACAAGAGCCACAAAGAATAATAAGAGAAAACTGATGTATAAGAATTAAGATAAACAGGATGAAATATATCAAGGTCAGGAAGGGTGCCAGATAGGGAAGTCTTTTATTAAAGAGCAACAAGTAATTCACCAGGAAAACTATTTGCCACACAATGTAAATAAGCTCCCATACCCAAACATTGAGACTCTCAGATGACTGTGTGAAAAACAAGTTTTCTTTGTTGGTTGTTTCTTGGCCAGATGAAAACATTAAAATTTGTTTCACAGATTTACTATTTTCATTATGCTGTAGTTCTATTTCTGATGAAATGTTAAAGTTTAGCTGGGCTAATAAGAGAAGGAAAACTGGCTCTTGTGCAGTGTATGTTTGTGTTGACTCTTTGACTCCCTGAGGTGGTTAACATGAAACTTCTCCTTCTGTTATTCATACATTATACAGCAAACAAGTGAGGAGGATACTCAAAGTTATCAACTAGTTGTTATCTTGATCTAAGACCAAATTCTCATAACTACAGTAGTTTACAAGGAAATGTGTAGCAGTTAGAGGAGAGAATTAACAATGATATCCAAGGTGTTGAAGGGTTAAGAATATACAGAACATTATCATGGAAAGTTTCTTTCAGTTTTCACCTTTCCCACTGCACTGTAAATTTTAGCCTTTTGAGATCTTTCAAAATTACTATTGGCTCTCTATGGGTGAAGAAAACTTCCTGGTATTCAAACACAAGCACAATGAAACACAATGAGGTATTAAGTATTACACCTGACATTTTGACATCCTTTCATTTAGTGTTGCATAGTAATTGAAGACCATACAATCTTGTTTTCTGTTGGCCATGTAACCTGTAAGGTATATCTTATGAAGAAAATTGTGACTGGAAAATGCCCTTACTGAATAAAAGTGTAAACTGTCTTTTATATATCTCTTCTTTTGTAATGTGGAACTTTAACTGATCTAAAGAGAGATCTTTAACAGAAAATGTTTCTTTTCTTCTTCATAAACAAATAAGAAATTTTATGAAAGGTTTGATGACTCCCAGCCCTCTACCCCCTAAAAGTGACTAGCAGCTAACTTCTCCTTACAACATCTTCCCTGAATCATACACTAAGGTCACAAGAATAAAGAAGATGGTCACCAACTAAAGAGACTCTTGATTTTTAAACAAATTCTCCTTGGCAGCACTTTTGGAGCTACAGAGATAAAAGTATGGAGAATATGCATACTGATGTTAGGGTGGAAAGAGCTGAGCTGGCATGCTCTACAGCAGGCTCTCAGCTCATGAGAAGAAGTAATGAGCAAGATGTAAGGGTAAAAGCAAGTCCAATACAGTTGTGATAGCAGGACATGTAACCCTTAAGCTATCAAGCTTTAATATCAACTCAAGGTATCCAGTCAACTCGCCGATGGACCAACTCGCCAATGAACAAAATTGGCTGTAGACGCGAATGAGTTGGGTAATTTAAAATGACAGACAGACGGCCGACAGACGGCCGACAGACGGCCGACTGTCGGCCGACAGGTTTTTTGGGGAGCTCTTCTTCACAATTACCCAAATGGCAAGGGGGTGAGAAATGATTTCTCAGTCAGAGAGGTCAGGTACTACCAAAAAATTGGAATATTGGATTAAATAAAGTGAATACCTATTAAGAAATGCTACAATTTTTTTTTTGAGAAAATTATGTAAGGGTATCTCACAAGTCCATGTCAACAAATCTTACACGATTGGAGACAAATTCAGGTGACAAGTTAATTTCTGATTTATAGTGCCAAAATGACACGAAATAGAATTGACATGAAGGAAGAAGTGAGAAATGTTCTTTGAATATTTCCATTCAAACAGGATGTGACATCACTTTGGGCCAGAACCTTATGAAATGTTACATTCAGTCTTGCTCTTTAATATTTGCCGTAAGGAACGAATTTTATTGCCATGTTCTTTACAAAGTGCTTTTTATTTTGTTAACATCACAACCTTTTGCATACCCCAACTTATGCACAACAAGTTACTCATGATAGTTTGCCCACTACAAACCAAGTCACTCCCTAAATAAACTACTCCTCTGGTAAAAAGTGGGCAGGTTAACCTGTAGACCTTAGAGTGTCTGACATCTAATTTCTCCTTACAGTATCACCCTTGAATCAAATGTAAAGGTTATGAGAATAAAGGAAATGATCACCAATTTAAGAAGCTCCTTATTCTCAAAAACAGTTTTTGTCAGTATCATAGGAAATATAGGGAGAACAGAATGGAGAATGTGAATGCTCAGAGTTGATAATGGGTCTACTGTGGCCAATATTCATTGTCAACTTTGTTCATAAAACCGATCATTTTGTGATACCTGGTACTGACACTTAAAACTTACCCATTCACACATTCTATGTTGCCTAGTTTTCAACTAAAAGAATGACATAAAAGTATGAGCAATCTCTTTGCATTTAACTATTGCTTATAAGATAACTAAATTTAGTGTTTTCTCTTTTAAAAAAAAAAGCCTTGCTTGGGTTTCTTGGGATTTTCCAACATCCTTATAATAACTGAGTTGATAATGGGTCTACTGTGGCCAATTAACATTGTCTACTTTGTTGATAAAACTGATCATTATGTGATACCTGGCACTGAGACTTAAAACTAATCCCTTTACACATTCTATGTCACCTAGTTTCAACTACAAGAATGACATAAAAGTATGGGAAATCTTTTCACATGTAATTATTGCTTATAAGATGACTAAATTAATGTTTTCTTTCAAAAACAAACAAGTCTTGTTTGGGTTTCTTGGGACTTGCTGCCCTGCCAGTAACAGAAATGAATAAGAAATAATGAGTGTTAGTAGTCAGCTTGGGTAAAAGTAATTTCAAAGATTCCACTCTTCCCTGAAATAAAACTCGCTAAATAATCAGGTGATTTTATTGGTCTGTTATGACTCCAATTGATAGATAAACTTTATTTACATTTGGCTATAAGGATGGTATCCAGAGGGGCCCTAATTTTGAAAACTAACAATACTGTTGAAGAAATTACTATATAAAAATAAACTACAAAAATATTAATAAAATCATATGTGGTAAAAGAAAAGATTAAAATACTTGCAAGTGGCCTTATAGGTAGAAAATTTAAAAGGGAAGTTATAAAAACAAGCAATTTTTAATTCAATGTTTAATTCAATTTTTAAAAATCTACAAGGACTCAGCTTGCTCCACCTGCTGTGAAGCAGCAGGTGGAGCAAGCTTACATGTTTCTGAAGTCTCATAACTTTTTCAGCAGTCTAGTTACCTCTAAACTAGTTAGAATCTTCCCTTACCAAACTGTTCTATAGCCAATTCTGACAGCAGCCACAGGACACTTGTCAGCCAAAACTTCCGCCGATAAACAGCAACAAAATTGTTGATTTGTTCACATTCAGAAACAGAGATTATGTCACTTGCAGGGTCACTCCTGTAACTGAAGGTTGATGTCCCTTCATGTTCATCCACTTTTGTTATTAATAGCTGTTCATTATCAGGAACCAAATGAATACCTGCCAAACAAAAGAGACAGATCTCAATAAGATAACTCATTTGCAAGTTATGTAACAACAAAAAAAACCCAACAACTGGAAAATGTGATAGTTGAAAGAACCATTTCATTGTCAAGAGAGTAACATTTTTGAAGGATGTACTGCACAGTACTGGTCAACCTCACTAATTTTCCACTTCATTGTGTCAAACAGAAGATCAAAATAATCTTACTCACCATGGGTATCCTTTTCCAAAAGGTAACAAATGATACACCTAACAGTTTTCATGATAACCCCAGGTGAGTTCATAAACATTCATAGGAAACCATGCATCTGTCTAAAATCATCTTGGATCCCTGGATAAACATAGGAAAATTTCCACCCCTGTGTCACCCTCACTTTCAGATGTAACTTAAGTGGAAGATGGTCAGCTATTGAAGAAAACAAAGTGCAGTCAAGTCTACAAACTCCAAAATGTGCTGAAAATGTGATCTATGGGCTATTCAACATAGCCTACAAGGGCTAAAAAAAAGTCTTGCCTTGCAACAAATGGAATGCAATACTAACTTCACTACAGCAATTTCAAATACTAATTCTGTTCCACTTAAGTCTAACTGTGGGTTGACAAAAAAAAAATTAAGTAAAAACCAATTCACACCAAAGCTAAAGCATATTTTAAAGCTTTTTTGTTAAAAACAGTTTAAAATTAGATAATTTGGTTTCATCAAATTAAACATCAATGAGTTAATAATGTAAATTGGCCATGGTAGAGAGTTTCTAAGCTGATGTTGCAAGGGTTAGCCCCTCTCTGGAGTGAATGGTGAGCTCAAGCTAATGTTTGTCAACTTTAAATTCTACATAGTGAAAATACAAGTTAGTGACTCAGTACTTCAATGAACCAAATAGGAAATTCAGTTGTTCAGTTCTCTGTTTCTGGTGTTCACTCAGTTTAACACATTTGAACTGAACATGTTTTGCTGGTGTGTAAAGGGTATTAGACTTGAGATAATTCTGTACTTTGAACGATTCCTGAAAAAATCCTCTTGCCAGTTGGGCAAATGAGGGTCAGAATCTGCCAGCCTGACCTAAGAATCCACTAGCCCCTGGTTTACTGTACCCAAATGATAAGGTTTCTAACAATGTTAACTAAATATTAAAACCAGTACATTCAAATCAAACAGGTTATAATTATCTGAAATGCAATTACCAGGTTCATTATCAACCTCCAAATTTCTTTCTTCTCCATTAAAGCCATATCTGGCCTCAAGTGTTAGTTCCCACTCCTGTTGGTGGAATACAGATAGAATTGTGATTACCTGTAATAGGCCCTCTTCAATCTACACCAAAGCTGGTTTAAACTCAGCAAAAGGAACTCATATTCTGTGATTCACTTTGTCACAAAATGCTGCCCTTGCGAAATGGAGTTTTGAATTCCTAGGAATTCCTAGGAATTTTTTCCTAGGAATTCCTCGGAATAAAGGCGTGAATTTTCATGGTAAATTCAGACTGGGAATTCCAAGGAATTCCCAACCATAACAACACTGGTTCCAAAAACCTAGAAATTCCCAGAAATTCCAAGTTTATAGCCAACAGGACTTGGAATTCCTAGGAATTCCTAGGAATTCCAACTCAGAGAACCAATGACCTTCCCTGAAAAGCTGTAAATCTAAAAAATTCCTTGGAATTTCTGGGAATTTTTGGGAATTTTTAGGAATGTTTAAGAATAACTGGGAATTTTAAGCAAAAATTTGAGGCTAATGATATAAAATAAATACTATCAATTAAAAAACCCAGCTAAAATTCAAGTATTCAATGAAATTTATTTAGAAGCTTAATTAAGGCTTACATGTAAAATATTTTTGATTAATTATTAACATCAACATGTGGTAATATTAGGATGGAATTTGATTTATTTTCCTTTTCTTGAAAACTTCATAAGGATTAATCCTCAACTACAGCTATTCATATAAAATAGTCCTAATCAATCATTAAATTTGGTTTGACACAAATTGTGAATAAAATCTGTTGATTCTTTTCCATAAAATACAATATCTTAAATTATATTTGAAAACCAAGCACTCTTGGGAGTGAAGGGGTTAATTACAGATAAATAAAATTGATTTTTTAACTAAAATCTTGTTGTAACTGTAACAATAAATTAGAATGAAGTTATCCTGAACTGCAAACTTAGCTGCTATTTGTATTTTTTTCCCTGGGCTCACAATGAGTTGGCCTTGAATGAGGTTGTCTACAAGAAGCTTGACCATTTTGTATCTGGATTCCATGACATCTGAATTTGAAAAAAAATAATATATATAAATATATATGTATATTTAAAGCTCAGACCAGGCCTTTAAAGTGGCTATAAGGAAAAGGGCATTCATTGGATTCTCAAATCAAGAAATCTCTGTTGGAGGGCTTCTATATGTAATAAGGTTTGTTTAATAGCAGTTCCTATAATGAATCTTGAGTGTTCCCAAACGTGACTCAAGGAATCTTGAAACATTACTGATAGATTTATTTCATTTTATAATAAAGTTCAGATATAATGTGCACTGTCATTGGTTGAAAGAGCGTGCTCTATGTATAGGAAATGGTATGAACACGAGTGCATTTCGTGATTTATGGGCACGAGTGATGTTTCAAAAGTTCTCAAAATTGCACGAGCCGTAGGCGAGTGCAATTTAAGAACTTTCAAAACATCACAAGTGACCATAAATCACGAAATGCACGAGCAGGTTCATACGATTTTTTATTTATTATATTCTTGATTTTTTTATAATTTGGTGTTCAAATTTGGCGCTTCCCCAGTGTTTCCATGGCAACTTCTCCGTATTGCACTCTATAACCTCTATTGCACTCTATAACCTATTTATGCATTCATCATTGACCAATCAGAAATGCGATATTTTGTTGAGTATATAATAAGAGAGTATAGAGCATAGAGCTGAGCTAAAGCTGTCACGCCATCTGCCAATTGTACTATGTTCGAGCTTTTCCGAGACTTCTTTTTAGCTTTTTTCCGATAATTGAAAGTGAAATTTCGGAACTGAAGCAAGTCGACAAGTAGCAACAGAAGAATCAAACCAAGGTTTTTAAACATACCTGGTGCCGTAATTTACATCATTAATCAGGGCTCGAACTTAACTTTTGAAGTTAATAGTCAAATGGCTAGTACATGGGCAGGATTCACTAGCCAAAAATGCATTTCTACTAGGCAAGTGTACAGCACAAAACTATCATTTTTATAGATTAAACAAACACAAGAAAATGTAAAACTGCTGTTGCTATCAAACTGTAATCAATTTATTATACAACTGTACATAAAATTCATTGTATGTGTTCATGCTTGTTCGTTATTCCAATTACCTCGACAACAATAAAACCCAACTGTACATGTACTGCTACAGACATTACTTCTTTGTGTGACTTAAGCTTCTAGCTGCAAACAGCAGCTGCTCATTCAAAATGCCTAGTACCCTAGTAGTGTTCAGTATTATAAAACAGTTAATTAGGTGTTCCCAAATGGTAGGAATGATCATTGAAGGCAATGATCAGTCCATCAATGTAGGCCGTCTGCTCCGTTCTGACTCCTCCAGCCAGCGCCCAACTGCAAGAACTGCAGTATAGTCCTCATGAGAAGGTCCACTGATAGCTATTCTCATCAACTCGTCAATAGTAGAAACATTCAAGGTTGACCTCCAGTCAGTCATGATTCTGTTCATGCAAGAGTTCCCCCGCTCGCAGCAAGCAGTCTAGCAAGGAATTACAAGACATAGTTCCACTAAAATTAGCAGGTTTGGATAATCATCTTTGCAAAACATAAATTTGTTCTTCCAGAATTCGCTTTGCCTGAGTTCAAGTTCTGCTCTAACTCGCTGTACATGGAATTTCAGACTCATCCATTCATCAAGACAGTCATGCAGACTGAAGTTGTGCTACTCTAGAGGTACCTGAAAATGACCATGTAGTGTCTGGATTTCATTTTTGCCATATAGGAGCAGCCGATGCCTGTCTGTAACTGGCCAACCTCGGTGGTTTGTCAAGACAGCTGCTGCTGACAATACTGGATCTGTTTCCATCCCTTCAAACCTCTCTTGGATGAATGTCATGGCAGCATTCACCACAGATGCCTGGATAGGATTAATAGCCTGCCTGTCTGCATCCCTTTGAAGCTCTATGCCCTTAAATGTGTTGCCATCCCCTACTTCCGTAAGGAAAGAGTTTAGTTGCTGACCAGGTCTTTCCTTGAAAGATTCAAGTTTTGCTAAAAGGGCAGTTAAGTTATCTTGAACTCTTGAGATTGTTATTCCATCCTCCTGGAAGCTAAGACTCACTTTGGAAAGTGCATCTACAATGTCAAGTAACAGATGCATGATGGCAACAAATTTGTAGCTTGTGAATTTTTTGCTGTAATTCACAGCCCTTCCTTGCATCTGGTTACTGGCATCCCTTGCTTGTGAGGTATGTTGGAAGTGCAAACTACAACTTGAAAGTTCTTTGACAAGAGAATATTCAGTGCTCTTTGCATATGTGGTACCCACCTTGTGCCGTCTGCTTTGATTGATATGCTCGCACTTTCATAATCTCAGCTAGTTCTTCAAGCTCACGGACTGCCTTTGCAGAATAATGATAGTGCTTCCAAATACCTTGAAGCATTTTTTTGACATCTTTAAGAACTGGAACATCTGACAAGGTGTCTGCAAATGAAAGTTCCAACCTATGTGCAACGCAGTGTACCTTAATAATGTGAGGAATTTCTTGTTTAAGCAAGCCATAAACACCACTTATTTCTCCAAGCATAACATTTGCTCCATCTGCTCCCAGGGCCACTGTCTTCTCTTTCCAATCCCTACACACCTCTGTCATAGCAGTTTCCACAGCTGCTTTGATTCCAGGTGCTTTGCTGTTTTCACAAGCCTTCAGCCCCACAAATGAATTTTCTATCTCACCTTTAACCAAATGACATGCATAAACATCTTCTACCTCACGTACTCCAACATCACATGCACTGTCTGCCATTACACTTATGAACTTTGATGACTGAAGCTTGCTTGAAAGTTCATGCTTTAATTGTCCTGCAATAGCCGTTACAAACGTTTTGCATGCTTTGTCATTAATGTAGGTGTTTCCAAGCTCAACTCCGTGTTTCATTTCAAGTTTGCACAGGTGGGGAAAGCTTGTAAATGGCATTTCCCTCTTTGCAACAAAATAAGCTATATCAAACAATCTTTCCATCTTCTGAGAGACTTCTTTTGACATTGACAACAGAGCGCGTGGTAAAGGAGCTAGCTGTGGATTCTCAGAAACTTTAGCAGCCGCAACACAACGTGTATGACCAGTTGAAGTTTCGTGGCTTCTCACAGATTCTATTTTAAAGTTCTGACTGCCAGACACGAAGGTAGAGGATGAGTCACTGCAAGTTGGATTGTCTCTACAAAATTTGCAAAACATCCGGTTTCCTTCTGAGTCGTACGTTAGCCATGTGAAGTCTTTCAACCACGACCGTACGAACTTTCGTTTCGATGAAGATTGAGATGTCGAAGAATCATCAATTGCTCTCTTAGAAGTGGAAGTTGTAGATGTTTGAGATGATTCAGAGGATTTTGATGACGACAGAAATGCCCTGATATCCATACTTAACTAGAGCAATCACGCGTGGCATTTCAAGAGCAATCACGCGTGGCATTTCAAAATGGCAGACAAGCGTTTTTTTGGTAGCAGTGCATCATGGGTATGTGACTTGATCCCATGTTTCCTCGATCAAGCAAGTCAATATGGCGGCGAACGAACACGGACTTTTAACGAAACAAAGAATTATTTTTCGAATATAGAGTTATTTTTCTTTTTTTATTTCATGCCAGTTGTTGAAATGAAAGAATTTTGAAAATGTTTGAAGACTTAAGTTATTTATAGAGGCGAAAATTAACTAGCCAAGATGGCTAGCAGATGAGAAAATCCACTAGCCAAAACTCAAAATCTACTGGTATTTGGCTAGTAGACCACCGCCAAGTTCGAGCCCTGGTCATTTGTTCCTCTGTAACTTAGATGGAGGCGTCAAAGTCCTAAAATTGTTGTGTGGTGTGTGGAAGGAAGTGATTTTTTAAAAGCAAAAAGGTTATGCAAACGACTTCGAGTCTTGTCATATGACTGAATAATAATAATACTAAAACTATTAAATAGTAATAATAATAGTAATAATGGATTTATTCTGCATTTCCACAAAGTGGCTCTTCATCTGTGAAATACATCTCCTTAAAAAAATATCTTCTAGATAAAAAAGTTATTTCTACCAAACAGAAATACATCTGGTAAGAAATAAAGTTAAAAATATTGGAGAGATAAAATAAGTATACCTATTTAGCAATGTGAAGTAAAAACTACATCAAGCTGAAAAGTTAACTTGGACCTTTTTCATCAAATGCTTAAAAGTCATTTTAGAGAACTGATAAAAGTCAATACTCTTGGTGACTTGATCTTGATAAATGTGAGATACCACTAGTAGGATTTCAAGCTGCATAGCTGCGCTGGAACTCATAGTTCAACTTTGCTTAAATTGCTTAAATTGCAAGTAACTTGGCCATTCATGAGAAAAAATTGCCTTGTGAACTAACTTTAACAACTGCCATTCAATCGATGTAGATGATGTTGTTTTTGAAGGATGCAAGAGGCCTTTCGAAGAGCACAAACGTATTGTATGGTACATTTTTATCATGTCATTGCTTCCTCAAGTTATAATTGATCATTTGAAGTACTCACTTTCCTGTGAGCATTATGGAGAGCTTCAACTCAACCGCTAGTGCCATGTACTTACAATTTTAGCAAAAAATTAGAATTTACCGAAGTTTGTTTCTTTAAAGTTTTTTTTTTGACATGAATCACAACTGAATATTTTGATTCACATTCAACCAAATATGTTAATAATGAATATTACCATTTTGGAAATTGGAATCATCAAACTCTTTTATTTCATGTGTAGGTGGTTGTCAATCAGAGAAAAGTCCATTAATTGTAAGATATGGAGATGGACAGCTTTACTATGAAGGAGAATGGTATGTGGTTCTGTGACTGACATATATTTGTTAATTTGTGACAGCTGTGCACACATGACAATGACTATTAAGACTAAATCACATACCTAGAATGGTATTTGTGAATATAATTGTGAAAAAGCTCTAATAATCATAATCTCATCTTTACATTCTTTTTTAAGGTTCCACAAAGGTGATCATGTACTGATAGAGAATAGAAATGATACAAATTTCAGGTATATCGATAGCTCATGTTCCTGAGGTTACATGTTATCATAAATTTACTTTTAAATTTGTTCTTTTTGTAAGGATTGCAATATAAGTTAAGCCATACCCTTCAATTTGACTTGTTCATCAATGTGTTGTTATGTATTTGATAGTCCTCAGTCTAGTTCAATTTCTTTTTCAAGTGTGCATTGCAAGGCACTGATTTTGCTCCAGAATATTTGCAACAGTTGACAGACGTAATTGTTAGGTCAAAGAAATGCCTTGATTTATTCAATTTTACCATGTTGCAGCCGTAGCACTGGGCAAACACACTTGCTTATACATAGCTTTTTATGGCTTATTTCAGTAAATTTGTTCGGGTGATGAAACATTTTTGTTTTTTAATTTAGCACTGTTGTTATATGAATCAACACCAGAGAGGTGATTAAATAATTTTCTTAGTTTCTACTTCATCTGTATGGTATTTTTAGCCAGTCTTCTGTTAAACAGAACTAAAAATTTCTTTTCATGGTAACCCTTAAAAACAGAACTCCCAAGAGAGATCTACATCAAATTTCTCATTACAATATTATCATGTTATCATAAGTAAAGGTTATGGGAGTCAAGGAACTGACCATTAAAGAAAAATAGCCTTATTATTATATTGAAATCCATGGGCACCATTGACAAGAATTTATGAAAGTTAATGGTTTGTTAAAGAGCGACAAGCATTTAATTTCTCCTTACAATATCACCCCTGAATTACACATTAAGGTCATGAGAATCAAAGAAATGATCACCAACTAAAGACTCTCTTAACTATTAAACCAACTCTCCTTGTCAGCACCTTAAGAAATGTAAAGAGGACAGTATGGAGATTATACATATTAATATTAGGGTGTAAAGGATGAAACAAAGTTTAGCCATTGTTTAACAAAACCACATTCTAATTTATCTTGAATTTGGCTGAATCTTTTGCCTGAATATTTATATTTGTGAATTTTATCAAAAGGGTCAAAACCTACCAGTGGATGCTAGGATAGATATTACATGAAAATATTCCTCTTATAGAGAATACATAAGGCCCACTGCTTGCGTAAAACTCCAGTTTGGGTTAGACCTCATGAAAATAACCAGCTCTACATGTTTACAATGGGGTTCAAAGGGTTGATATTTATCTTTTTCTTAATTAGGAGACATTTTCTTGATCAGGGATAATTGTTTAATTGTGATTTTCAGGTGTGGGTGAGAAAAGAAGATGGATCAAAAACAAAGTTGTTCATTTGACAACTACAGAAAAGAAAATAAAGGATGAAAAAGTCATGAAAAGTATTAAGTGCTACATTTTGATTTACATTGTAGAGAAGCTGTTAGATTTCAGTCTATTTTGAGAAAGATTGTACAAGGATGCAATGATACTTGTTATACGTGTAATGTAGTTGGTGCATGTCATATGACACTTTGACATCATGACATGTTGCTGTGACAGCAGTGATAACTTAAGGATGGCAATTTTCAAATCCCTCAAACTGTTGTGAGAAATTTAGCATGTTAACTTGCTCATGCACAACTGGAAGCAATAAAAAGCTGACCAATGTATCCTGACCCTTGGAACAAGAGAGTAGAAAACCTAAGGCCCAAGAAGAGCCATAAAGAATAATAAGAGAAAACTGATGTAAAAGAATTAAGATAAACAGGATGAAAGATATCAAGGTCAGGAAGGGTTGGTCAGATAGGGAAGTCTTTTATAAGTGAGCAACAAGTAAATCATGAGGAAAACTACTCACTACACAATGTAAATAAGCTCCCATACCATACATTCAGACTCTCAGATTTGTGAGAAACATGTTTTCTGTGTCGGTTGTCTCTCGACCAGAGGAAAACATTAAAATTTGTTTTTTCAGATTTACTATTATCATTATGCAATAGTTCTTTTTCTATTGGAATGCTAAAGTTTAGTCAGACTAACAGAAAATGGGCTCGTGTGGTGTACATTTGTGTTAACTCTTCAACTACTGAAGTGATTAACATGAAACCTCTCCCTTTAATATTTATGCATTATCCAGCAAACAGGTAAGGAGAATAGTCGAGTAGAATAGAATAGTTTTCTTGATCTGAGACCAAATTCTCTTAACTACAGTTGTTTAAAAGGAAATGTGCAGCAGTTAGAGGAGAGGATTAACAATGATATCCAAGGAGTTGGGTGAAGGGTTAAGAATATACAGAACATTATCATGGAAAGCTTCTTTCTATTTTCACTTTTCCCACTGCACTCTAAATTCAAGTTCTCCATTAAAATTTTAGCCTTTGAGACCCTTTCAAAATTTATATTTGCTCTCTGTGGGTGAAGAAACTTCCTAGAATTTAAACACAAACTTTTTTATGTATTTAGTATCACACCTGGCATTTTGATACCTTTCACATTGTGTTACATGGTAATTGAAGACTATATAATCTTGTTTTCTGTTTGCCATGCAAGCTGTAAGTTATGTCTTCTGAAGAAAATTGTGACTGGAAAATGGTACTGTCGACCAACGCATCAGCTGGCACGTTGGTAGGATTGGATTCTTTACCTTTACCAGAAAATGCCCTTACTAAATAAAAATGTATGTCTTTCATAAATCTTGGAGTAAATCTCTTCTCTTGTAATGTGGTACTTTAACTGGTCCAAAGAGACTTTCTCAACAGAAAATGATTCTTTTCTTCTTCATAAACAATTAAGAAATATGTCTCTTGAATGGCTACAATTTTTTAGGAAATTATGTGGGGGTATCTCATTGGTCCATGTCAAAAAATATCACAAAGGTTTGAGACAAAGTCACTTGACAAGTAAATTTATGATTTATGGTGCCAAAATGACATGTAGGCATTAGAACTGACATGAAGGGAAAAGTAAACAAAATAATGTGCTTGGAGTATTTCCTTTTAAACAGGATGTGACATCAACATTGACTCCAAACCTTATGAAGTGTTACGTTCAATCTTGCTCTCAATTATTTGCCATAAAGAATGAATTTTATTGCCATGTTCCATACTTATGGCTCTATTCTTTTAAGGTTACAACCCTCTAAAGGTTTGCATATCCCTACTTATCCAAAAAAAGTTGCTCACGACAGTTTACCCACTAAGAGCTGAGTCACTCCCTCACAGTATCAGACTTAAATCAAATGTAAATGTTATGAGCATGAAGGAAATGACCACCAATTTAAGAAGCTCCTTATTTTCAAAAACAATTCTTGTATAAGATAATATAACAGGAAATGTAAGGAGAACAGGATGGATAATATGAATGCTCAGTGTGGGTAGGGAAAGGGTTAAGTGTCAACAAATCTTTGGCTTGGTTTATTCTCTTGCAAAATAGGATTCAAGTACATTCACACAAGTATACAACAGCAGTGTTTAAATTTATTCTGCATAAAAAGGATAAAAAAAGAAAAATTAAATGAAAAGCATATCTACAACATCCTCATTAAAACTGAGTTGATAATGGGTCTACTGTGGCCAATTTACATTATCAACTTTGTTGATAAAACTGACCATTTTGTGATACCTGGCTCTGACACTTAAAACTAACCCCTTTACACATTCTATGTTGCCTAGTTTTCAACTAAAAGAATGACATAAAAGTATGGGAAATCTTTTTGCATTTAATTATTGCTTATAAGATAACTAAATTTAATGTTTTCCTTTAAAAAAATGAGCCTTGTTTGAGTTTCTCAGGACTTTAACCTTGCTTCCCTGCCAGTACCAAAAATGAATAAGAAATATTGAGTGTTAGTAGTCAGCTTGGGTACAAGTTATTTCAAAGATTCCACTCTTTCCTGAAATGAAACTTATTAAATAATCAGGAGATTTTATTGGTCTGTTATGACTCCAATTGATAAATAGATAGATAAACTTTATTTATATGGGGTAACCCATTCAGCTATAAGGATAGTATCCAGAGGGGCCCTGATGTTGAAAACTAACAGAAAAAATTTCTTTATATAGAGCAACCCATTCAGCTATAAGGATAGTACACAGAGGGGCCTAATGTTGAAAACTAACAGAAACTACCACTTAAAATATTTAAATATTTACAAATATATTCCTAACATTTTATGAGGTATAATAAAGATTAAGAAACTTAAAAGCAGCCTTAAAGTATAAAAAATTTAAAAAGTGAAGTTATAAAAACAAGTAATTATTAATTCAATGTTTAAAAATCTACAAGGACTTAGTTTGCTCCACCTGCTGTGAATTAGCACATTTTCTGCTTAGATGTTTCTGACGTCTGGGAATCAAGTAGGCATTGCATTCTGACACTGCATAGACAGCCAAAACAACACAAGCTCACATTTCTACAACTGCCATTTAAGACAAACTCTCCAAAATCCTCTCCCTTTGTCCATTGTTTATTTTCCAAATTTACACATAACTTTTTTAGCAGTCTCAAGTTATCTTTAAACTAGTTACTATCTTCCCTTACCAAACTTATTCACAGCCAATTCTGAAAGTAGCCACAGGACACTTGTCAGCCAGAATTTCTTCGGATGAACACCAACAAAATTGTTGATTTGTTGACATTCAGAAACAGTGATTGTGTCCTTTGCAGGGTTACTCCTGTAGCTGAAGGCTGATGTCCTTCCATGTTCATCCACTTTGGTTATTGAAAGTTGTTCATTTTCAGGAACCAAATGAATACCTGCCAAACAAAAAAGACAGATCTTAATAAGATAACTCATTTGCAAGTTATATAATAACAAAAACACCCAACTACTTTAAAATGCGATTGTTGAAAGAACCATTACATTGTTGAGAGTAACATTTTTGGAGGATGTACCCCACAGTACTGGTCAACCTCACACATATTCCATGCTACACTTCATTATGTGAAATCTAAATAATCTTACTCACCATGGATATCCTTCTCTAAAAGTTTACCACTGATACACCTGACAGTTTTCATGATAACCCCAGGTGAGGTCATAAACTTTTCTAGAAAACCCATTGTCCCTTTAACATCATCCTGGATCCTTTGATAAACATCATCAGAAAATCGCCTCTGCTGTGTGTCATTCGTTCTCAGATGTAATTCATGTGGACGTTGTTCAGCTATTGAAGAAAACAACATGCAGTCATGTGATCTATTCATATAGCCATTCACCTTCACCTGCAAGAGCTCAACAAAAGTCCTGTCCAATAGCCACATTTCTATTGGCTTTAACTGAAGATTCTGCAGATTAGCAAGACTGCATAAGAAAACTTTCACACTGCCTAGCAACAAATGTGATACTATACTCACTTCACTAGAGCAGCTTCAATTACTAGTTCTGTTCCACTTAAATCTAACTGTAGGTTGACAAAAAAATTACACAACCAATTCACACCAAAGCTTAAATGTATTTTAAAGCTGTTTTGTTAAACATGGTTCAAAATTAGATTATTTGGTTTCATCAATTTAAACATCAACAAGTTGATGATGTAAATTGGCCATGGTAGAGAGTTTCTAAGCAGATGTTTAAGGGTTAGCCCTTTATCAGAGTTAGTGCAGTAGCAGAGCCTGGAAAATCAAAGTTTTGTTCAACCCACAAGCTAGTAAAGGTTTGACAGTGGATTTTATTAGACCAATACCTCCTAAGTAAGGCTCACTATGTCAGAGTTGAAAAGTGGTATACCATCTGAGAAAAAGGGGGGATTTGGCTACGTCACCCCTTTGTCAGCCTGAAAACAAGGTTGTAGAGTGGGTGACATTTGTTTACTCCTTTTTTAACACCATTATTTACATTTGCCATCCAAATACCTGGTCAGTTCAAAATACTTTCTTCACTGGTTTAATTGCACCATAAAGCGACGTCATATGACAAGAAAAATCCTTAAAAAATCCTCAAAAATATAAAAAAAATCCATGTCTTTCTATAAACAAGTATGAAATTTGATTCTCAGCCTCTCTTATTACAAACCCTTAATCATTTGGTTATCCAAAACATTCACTTCACCATTTAAATGTATTTTGCTCTTTGTTTAATGATTAAAGATTGATACTTGGTCAATTTAATGTCAAAATATGAAAACGAGGTTGATGCTCTAAGTTGTTTATCCTCTGCTTCTAGTTAACAAGGGTAGCTTTAAAGTTTTCAGGCTTTCATTAAAGTGAATTATTGAAGAGCTAACATCAATCCTTTTCAAAAAAACAGTTTACATGTAATAACATAAAGCAGTTTTGACCAGTCCCTGCTACTGGACTAAGTCAATGATGAGCTGCTCAAGCCCATGTTTGTCAACTTCAAATATGACACATTGAAAATACTAAGTTAGTGACTACTTCAATAAGGTATCCAGTCAACTCGCCGACGCCAACTCGCCAACGTATAAAATCGAGTAGAGACATCGGCGAGTTGGTCCTCAATCCAATACAACTTATTAGAAGTTAAACATACAGAAAAGTAAACGATAAAAAAAAACACTGGTGAACATCAAACACAAGCTAAAACATTGGTGAACATCACCAATGACTATAACAGCTTCAGACGCGAACGAGTTATTGTGCGACAACAACACCATAAAGACTCATCATGTCAATCGCTCAGATTTTTTAAAGAAAACTTGGCTTTCTAGACAAGATCTTCAGTAAAAAGCAATTCTTTTTATTTGCAACAAAGTTTATAAGGATATCAAGGCGAATAAAGCAAAGTAAACATCGCCAATGACTATATCCACTTCAGATGCGAACGAGATAATTATTGTGTGACAACAACACCGTTTGTGCGTTGACTTTTTACCAAGCGACTTGACTTAAATAAATAAGACCGATTGACATGAGATCCTTATAAACTTTGTTGCAAATAAAAAGAATTGCTTTTTACTAAAGATCTTATCTAGAAAGCCAAGTTTTCTTTAAAAAATCTGAGCGATTGACATGATGAGTCTTTATGGTGTTGTCACACAATAATTATCACGTTCGCATCTGAAGCGGATATAGTCATTGGCGATGTTTACTTTGCTTTATTCGCCTTGAGATCCTTATAAACTTTGTTGCAAATAAAAAGAATTGCTTTTTAATAAAGATCTTATCTAGAAAGCCAAGTTTTCTTAAAAAATCTGACTGATTATCATGATGAGTCTTTACAGTGTTGTTGTCACAGTCCCAATAACTCGTTCACATCTGAAGCTGTTAGAGTCATTGGTGATGTTTATTTCGCTTTATTCGCCTTGAGATCCTTATAAACTTTGTTGCAAATAAAAAGAATTGCTTTTTACTAAAGATCTTGTCTAGAAAGCCAAGTTTTCTTTAAAAAATCTGAGCGATTGACATGATGAGTCTTTACGGTGTTGTTGTTGCACAATAACTCGTTCGCGTCTTAAGCTGTTATAGTCATTGGTGATGTTCACCAATGTTCACCAATGTTTAAGCTTCTGTTTGATGTTCACCAATGTTCGCCAGTGTTTTTTTATTAATTATCGTTTATTTTTCTGTATGTTTAACTTCTAATAAGTTGTATTGGATTGAGGAGCAACTCGTCAACGTCTCTACTCGATTTTATACATTGGCGAGTTGGCGTCGGCAAGTTGGACCGTCGGCGAGTTGAGCGTAATTCTTCAATAAACCATATAGGAAATTCAGTTGTTCAGTTCTCTGTTTCTGATGTTCATTCAGTTAAACGCAGTTGAGCTGAACATGTTTTGTTGGTGTGTAAAGGGTATTAGACTTGAGATAATTCTGTACTTTGAACGATTCCTGAAAAAATTCCCTTTCAAACTTTCACACTAAGAAGCAGAATCTGCCAGCCTGATCTCAAAATTGACCAGTC